>OMNN01052434.1:16685-56694 GCA_900302755.1 Chromis chromis
TTGTGTTAGAAAATTACCACAAATCTTTTTTTTTGTGTTGTGCAGGACAACCGTGTTTATATATCACGGATTTCACTATATAAACTTTGGGCAAGTCCTTCTGGAAAGTCTGCAGATATAGAAACTTACAGGTAGGGCCCTTAAATAGAGCCCTCATGCCTCTTTGATTTCCTTAGCAGAAAGCACCTCAAAGTTTAAGGACTGGGTGATAGAGCAGTATTTTTTAGGAAGTCAGCTTGCTAATATACTAAAGTTAGCATGCTAAAAGTTACATTTTTATGTGTAATATGTTGAGATATTTGACGTAAATGTCAAATATGAAGAGATAAACGGTCTGAACAAACAAGCAAAACAAAAAATTCACAGTAAATAGTTTCTATTGTTGCCCCACAAGACTTGTCACAATTATGCTGCTAAATACAATTTATTCAGAACTGATACGATAGGAAGATGACAGACTTACACAAATAAGGTTTAAGTGTACCAGACTGATTGATGATTTTTTTTTTTATTTTTGTCTGAATAAAACCTGTGAAACAGGAGTAGCTAAACTTTAGCAGACAACATATTTCATCCTCTGAACATATTCAGTGGTCGAAATTTACTCTCAGTCAGTAAAACACATCTGAAGCTGTAAAGGCAATAACAAAAAACAGCAGTGTGTTATCCAAGTGTCATATGAGGTAGTTACTCACCCACATACTGCTGCTGCAAAACACCAGCTATTTCACTACAATATGAGCTTTTGGAGACCCGACGACCACACAGTGTTTAAATCACACCGTGCAGCGACGTGGTTTCATAAACCAGGAGCTCACAAATGTTCCTCAACCCACAGATGACTGCAAGTCAAATAAAGTGGAGAGAAACACTGGAAGGAGTCGTGATGTTTGAACTCATCAAGACACACATATGTTCAGACAGATGGGTAAACAAAACAACAGTTTGTTTTTTTTCTTTTAGTGTTGTTTTGACTCGTCATTTGGTACAATCTGGGATTTTACAGCTCGTTTAGACACTTTTACTGGTTTCGCTTAATTTAACTGTCTGTGGGGGAAAGTTGTGGAAATCTATTCTTTGAATATAGTCAGTTTGATAAACAGTGTGTATGAAAACATGGGGATATTTAACAGTGAAATACGAAATAAAAACATTACGCATTTGAAAAAAAACTGCATAACTTAATATTCTTTACAGTCCTGCTTAGAGAATGTGTTTAATTGTCTTTTTCTTTTAAAGGAATAGTTTCCCATTTCAGGTAATATGCATATGTGCTTTCTTTCCGGTAGTGAAGTCATAATGGTTAGCATAGCTTAGCATAAAACAGGATGGAAGAAGGGGGGACTACTAGCTGTATGTGCTTTTATATATGATTTTATATAAGTACAGCCGTGTTTTCTAAATTGTCAATTATTGAGTGTTTATATACTGCTTATAAATGCTAAATACGGTAATTTTTGCACAGGATTGAAAAGGAAAGAACCAGTGGCAAAATGTGGTGAAAAACACCAAAAGATGCCTTTTCTGTTCCACCTGTAAACTGCATGACCTGTGATCTCTTAAAGGGAAATACAGTTTTCTTTATGTTCACTAAAAACAACAAATCAAACGAAATGAAATCTGAAGTTGATTTTGAGTTTAATCTACAACAACTGGTGACTTAAACAGTTTTAGTTTGACTAGCCATAAATTAATTTTTCTGTTTATGGTTTTGTGTTGGAGGCCGTAAAACTGTGGCTGTGGACTACAGGCTGCCCTTTTCTGATATTTGAATTGCTCAAACTAAACTGATTAGATAGGAAACTAAGTGAACAGATAAAAATGGAGAAGGACCCTTGAAAGTAAAGCTATACGAAAATAGAAAAAAAAAATAAAATAAAATTAAAAAGGCAGGAAAAGACATTTAGGACTGACTCCATATATATATTTCAACTTCAGGAAGAAGGTAGTTTAGGATGGAGGATAAAGGTCAAATTTAGCTCTAAGGCTAGCTGTGGCTATCGCTAGCTATGATTAACTGGTTTTGTTTCTTTAGCTGTGCAGTTGACTAAATATAAATACTAAATAAATGCTATCTGATCAAATCAGGCAGGAACAACATATTTGACTGAATATGTAGTTACTGCATTGTGCTTTTGTGAGATAGTTTGACATCACATAGGATAATATAGAGATTCTACTGAAGGGTGAAGCAGCAGAAATATGTATCGACTGTATCAAGTCACGTAGCATGAATCCTCTGTGCTGCTCATGACTGTGCACTGTGAAGTTCAGATGAGAGCTGACAAGAACCCATTTCCAGCATCCTCACAGGAGAAATTAACTAATCCTGGTTGATGATTCACATCAGACGTCCAACACAGGACTCCTAAAAAATAAATGCCTCTCAGTTTTTACAGCTGCCCTGCGGAGAACGGCCTGACGGTGCATTATGAGCAGAGATGATCAATCTGCTGCACTCGCACAAAGTCACAGTCCTGGACACTGATTAAAGTCGACCAATGAAGTGCCACTGTTGATTTCTTCTGTTTCTGTGGCTGTCAGAGTATCGACTCATTGATTTGCTCTTCCTCGCTCCATGCTGTCGTCCCACCCTTTCCCCTTGTTTCTATCTTCTCTTCCTCCACTGGAAATCTTCAACCATAGCTCAGCACAACTAATTTATCAACTTTGAAAATTGAATTTCTGCTTATCCCATCTCTTTCTTCTTTATTCATCCTCCTTTCTTTCCCTCCTTCTCCTTTAATCTGTCATCAGTCCTTCTTTTCATTCCTTAATGCCTACTCCTTCAATTTTTTATTGTTTCCTACATTCTTGATTTTGTTTTTACTCTAATATCCTCTCTCCTTTCTACCCTCCACATCTTCCCTTCCTTTCCTATGCGTCTACACATCCATCAATCAATCTTTAATCACTGTCTATAATAAACCCTGTTTCCCTCCACCTTCCCTCTCCGTTTGGTACTGACCTGCCACCAGCAGGATGGGGTGTTTATCTGGATGCAGCTCCATCTGCCTGGCGATCCAGGGCCCGTCAAAGTGAGCGTACCACCAACCCTTCTTCTTGTTCTGGGGGTCTTTGTACTGGTCGCCTGGCCGGATGAACGGGATGCGGAAGTAGCGCTGCTGTCGGTTCATCGCCACCTCATATTGCCGGGCCGGTATGGGCGGGGCTGGGTTCTGCTGGGCTGTTGTTTGGACGAAGAAACAGTTAGGTGTCTTTTACGGATGATAGCAACCAATCAGCAGTCAGCCATCATGTTCACATGCAGCTTGAGAAGCAGGTAATGGGAAATGTACTTCTAAACTGCTTGTCAACCTGTGTATTAACTTATGACACAGCATGGAGACTAGAGACTTAAACAATTTTCTTAATCGATAGTCAGCAGTGTTATCAGTCAATAATTGATAAATCTTTTAAGCGAATAAGGCACAGTAGACATTATTCCAAATGGTTAGCCCCAAAGGCAACTTTGTTGAATTTGACAATCAGCTATAAGAACGTCCGTTTAATCTTGTATATGTGAGGTCTAGCTGGAAGCTATTAACGGCCACAGAAGTCTCTGTCATGGTGATCCTCCAATCCTCCACAATGCTCTCTGCTTCCAACATGGGACAGCCTGCAGTCCAAGAGACCGCCGCCTCGGGTCGCTGCAGAATTAAACAAAGCAAACTAACTGCAGTTCTTCCATGATATTAAACTTTAAGAGACTCTACCTGGTGCTAATGTACATTACATTACATTTTCTGACATGACTGTTATTTGTCTCCTTTATTCGGTTCATTATTGACAGCTATTAACTGATGAACAATTAATCCATAGCATCCATAATGGAGACTGTATTGTGTTTTTACCAAAGGGAGAGAATTTTCCTTCCTATGAAAATCAACAATTGTATAACTATGCTGTGTTTCAATGATGTAAGATAGTTAGCCTTTTTAGAAACAATGCCGATTAAATTAATATAACAAAATAACTTTTGTTACCTTTTGGACAGGCTAGTTGTTTACTCCCATTTCCAGTCTGTACAAAAATAATTGGATACTTTAGCTTCACGTTAACCTGCAGACATGAGAGGGCATTTGTCTTGTTGGCAGACTCTTGACAAGCAAGTGTGAATGTTGCTATTAAAGAGAAAGTTCGTCATATGGTTGATGATTTAGACTATATCTCCATTGACTTGGCAGGGCTGCCAGTCGGGTAAAAACTTGTTGACATTCTGTGACATGGTGTGAATCCAACATTAACCTGGGTGGTATCTGTCCTGTACATGCAGACTTTTTGATTTGTTTGTGATTTCTCCTGCCACTAAAATATAATGGAGATTAATACAATTTAGTGTGTGGCGTTCAAAGCAGCAGAAACAAAAATACTTTTGAAATTAGTGTACATGTCAGAAAATCTTTATTTTTTTTGCCTCAAAGTGTACGCAGCATTAACACCAAACAGTATCTGAGCTGCATATTAACCTAAAAGTGCTTTGAAGCTGCATTTGCATTATTTCTACATTTATTAATACACAGGTGAGAGCAGTGAAATAAGACTCATGTGAAATGAGAAAACATAAACTAAACATGGAACAGAGAATTCCAATCATGAAGAACCAAGCTGAGAAATGAATTCTCCTCAACATCCATTCAGTGGGTACATTTCCCATTAACCCGCTGCATGTAAACATGAAGGGCCGCTCTGCTGTGCTCGCATCAGGTCTGAATAATGAAGCCATTCCCTGGTCTCCATGTTTAAGTCTAGGCAGTGAGTCCTGCTGTTAGAGCTGGAGGAGGGTCAGCACAGATCACAGCAGTGCTGATGACAGAGGGAGGAAATCAGCGAGATATAAAGCACAGCAGATGTTTATGAAGGGGTTTGCAAACATGTGTGAAACATAAAACGTACTGCATTTGCATCGTTCTACAAAGTGGAGCGTAAAGTAAGAATCTACACAGACTGAAGAAGCTTCTCTACTTGATAAAGGAAGATTGAATCAGCACCCAGCAAACATGTTCATTTCTCCAAGTCATTGCATCTCGTATTCAGTTTTTAAATCAAGAACTATATGAGAGAAATCACTTGTTTCTAATGCAGTTCAGCTTGTGTTAAAATAAAATGTATTTTTATTCCAATTTTACAAGCTGAGCAGTGGAAACGAGACATTTGGAGCTTCTTTCACGTGTTAAAACACAGCTTATTGATTCCAAGATTGAAACATCTTGTTAAAATGAGTTTCTTCAAACAAATGAGAGGGACCATCTGTTTCAAAGCAACACATCCTTCTACCGTCACCCACAAAATGTGCCCTCAAACAACCTTCAAAGAGGCGAGAAATTGAAAAAGAACCCCACCAACAAACTTCACCTCCCAGCGTCGGCAACATTTAGAAGACAAAATAAAAATCCCTTAAACGTCACCAACAAGAACACCCCAAAATCAGGCCTTTTGTTTAGAAAAAGAAGCAGAAATGGAGAAGTATTCTTCAGAGACACTTGAACTTAACTCTCTGCTGCATTCACTCTGATTACTGCTTGTCGTACTTCCTGGCTTGCTGCTACAAAAGTGCCTGAGGTGACTCAATGAGGGGTCGAGAGGTGCATTCAGGCTTCAAGGCTGACGAAAACATGGGGTACACAAACCAAACACTGACGCAAACTGCGGCTGAGACACGAACAAGTCGACTAAGTGATTTCACCTCAGGTTTCTGTACTTCCTCTGATTTTGTATAACATCAGAACTTTAAAGGTTTGCTGTGCTGACACTGGCCTTTAACATGATATGTTACAGCAGCCACTCAGTGATGTGCATTAAGTAAACATGGGAGTTTTACCTCATGATAGAAACATTTAGTTTGATTATGCATTAGCAGATCAATTCCTTCTAATAAAGCCTTAGGGCATCTTGGAGTATAAAGGGTCAGTTCATCCAAATCGCAAAAAACAATCCCCCTATCCCCTGGAGGTGTTGAAAGCTATTTTGCACTGGCAGCTGTTTTTCCAAGACAGCATGAAGAAAATGATGAATAGGCCTGCTCACATCAGGATCACAGTTAAGAAAGATTAACTCTAAATGTAGTAAGCTATTAGCTGAGTTACTTTCCAGAAAATACACGTGTTAAATAAAGTCTAAACATATTGTCCATTAGCATCCAAGAGACCAAGCCTGTTAACTGAGAAGTTTGTCAGCCTGTAGAGCTTCTTCCCGTCATTGAACTGAACAAAATGCCAGAGGGGATAAACTTTGCAGTGCATAAAAAGTAGAAATTGAAATCCCGTTTCTGTGCAGCTAGCATATTAGCTGTTAGCTCACTAGTTACAAATGTGCATCGTCAATACAAGCTTCTAGCACAAAAACCTGCTGATGAATTTCACTTTGTGGCGTTACTGGGCTCACCGGCGGGTCCAAGCTGGATGGATGGTAAAAGTGTGTTTTCATTTATTTAAAATAATCATGTGTGATGTTTGGTTCCATCAGGAAAATGAACTAAATCTAAGCTTAAAATCATGATATTTCATCAAATTACTTTTATTCATTTTTAAAAATTCACAAAAAAACACGTTTGCATTCGGTTCTTTAAAACGAGAAGTGACAAATGTTCACGTGACTTTTCAACTGAACTACAGGCTGTGTTTCAGCCTGGTCATGTTTAATGCAGCTTTTAATGTGTGGGCGACCTGCAGCTAACCATTATTATCACTGTAAATTATTCTGTTAGTTATTTTCTCAAATGATCGATTGGTTGTTTCGTTTTTTGAATTTTAGAAAATCCTAAAAAAAAAAAAAAAATCTGAGGAATACTGAGATTTTGACTTCTGTCTTAATCTTAACCAATCGATTAATGCAATAGTTCACATTCACCTTAACTGTGTTTTTGTGTCTCAGCAATGAAGATTTTAAAAGGTAAAACGGAGAGTTGTAAAAAACACACTTTAGTTTATATAAGTGATTTGGGTGAGGTGACCCTTTTGTTTCTGGGTTTCACTGAAGAGTTCAGCTTTTCCAGCATCGTCTAGAAGATTTTTTGAAGCTTTTTTTTTTTTTTAAACTAAACTTTGCCAAATGTAGCTTGCAATGATCAGCCTTCAAATGAAGCCTCATCAGTCAACCTCCACTAAGAATTTAATATTTGCAGCAGACATACAGATAGTTGTGCCTGACACAGCTGAATGGGCTCTTATGTATCTCAAATCTTCATTAAGTCAGGAGTGAATGGACTGAAGCGTCTGTGCTGCTCGAGCGATGACACCTTTAACAGCGATTCTCTTCCAATCAGCGGCCTTTTCCTCCCGTCATGCTCCTCTAAACGTGATGCTATCACCTGCTGCCAAACACAAGCCAGGCAATCTGCCCTGAAAGCCCTCTGTCCTTCTCCCTCCCTACCCCCTTTCCTTCCTTGAGAATTCCTCAGAGGGGGAGTATCAATCCCAGCAGCCTTAAGAGCTCAGGGGAATAACATCGGCTCTTTATCAAACCATTATGGCTGTTGGGAGGCGAGAGCGAGCTCCGGCATGCTGCTCATAAAGACGAAACGCCGGCTGTGGTGGAGCCTCAAAATAAATTGGTCAAATGATCTCTTCCACACATGTCTCAATACAGGCAGCGGTTACCACAGACACCCATCAACCCTCTTTCTCCACAGAAAACGAGGAAGTTTTCTATCAAACCGAGCAGCTCAAAGCACAAACCAGCGATCCCAGTGAAGAGCAGACCTCTGCTATGGGTGGGAGGTGGGGGGTTAATAAAGGGGAGGGGTGTAGCTCTGCAGTTAGTAGCGTTACACACTTGAAGACCACTTACATGCTTTTCTCACAGGAGGTGCATGATCTGAAAGTAAACATGCCAGGTTACACGGATGTACAGTGCTGGAGGTGATGCAACACAGCAGCAACAATCAAACAAGTGAGATGTATTCTCTCTTTTTCAGACAGACGTGACAACATGTAATGAATCAGAGCAGACAGAAGAACGAACACAGAAACACTTCATATGTGTTATTGTTACAACAGATGTGTTCAGATATGGTGACAGGATGAAGAGGAAAAAGTAACATGGATGAATAAAAGGGTCATGTTTTCAGATTTACAAAAATATTACACTTCAGGACGTCCTTTAGAGCAGACTTTACCACTGCAGTTATATTTTAAAGGTAAAATATGTGGAAAAATTTGAAAATTGAGCTGCAATATTGGAAACCTTAGGATTGTTCTGTTCAGTAAACTCTTTGAAGGACCACCCTGAAGATGTTTTCCTCATTCTCAACAAATCTCCCTAAAAACAACCAACAAGGACTGTGTGTATAAAAGCTACATACATAGGTATAGATAAGATGATGTATCTTGTTCCTCTGTGAGACAGAACTCAGCTGTTGTCCAGTGAAACTATTAAAAACACTTTTGACTAACAGAGAAACTCTTTGGTTCTCATCCAGGACTCGCAGAGCCTTCGAGCTTCGGCTGAACATCCAAATTGACACTAAAAGCTTCAGGAAAAATGCTGCTTCTTCATTCTGCTTGCTTGTTTTGATGGGTTTGGTACACTCGCCAAACCAACGTCATCATGATTCCTGTTCAGATCTGACTGGCATCTGTTCCTGCTGGATACCAATAGTTATATGTGGATCTGTCCATGGCTGACCAACAAATGCCCTCTTTCCTCCTGTTTGTTAGAAACTACAGCTGCTTTAAGAAATAAAAAACAAACTAAATTTGTGTAAAGATTTACATCTTTTATGGGAGAAAGTGATCTTGGAAAGGTGGTTTCAAGAGATGAACTCTTACTGTAGGCTTGAGTCTTTTCATGGGATTTGTTGCTTGTGTCCTTTAACTGGTGCAGATGTGTCACTGGTAACCTGTCAATCTAGATTTATGATGTTTGCTTGATGTGTTTCTTAAGGACTGAGCATGAAGTAGCTGCAACTTTCATCCCAAATTAACATGTTGTTGCTCTTCCTCCAGACTTTTGTGCCATTTTCCGGCAGGTCCTGAGCTCCTCTTGGTGCCTTCGCTTTTGCAGTGAACGAAATAATATGGACATTTTATCCGAGAGGTCCTGGTTAAAATCCAGCCTGCGACCTTTATCATTTATCCTCCCCCTGGCTTTTCTTTTCATCCTGTGTGTCTCAGCTGTGGACTATGAAAGAAGAGAAAAAGACAAACAGAGCTTCCACCTGATGACTGACCGCTCGGTGCAGGAGTGAAGCATTTTCCTGAAATCAAAATCTCATTTGGACTAGAAAGCATTCAGAAGGCGTACGCCTCTGTGAAGACTGAACAGCCTCATAATGTGAAACAAAATACGCTTTGGCTGTGATGGCAGCTATGATTTACATAAATGAATTCTTACAAGACAATGTGAGCTTCATACAAGGACGAACCGTGGCCTGTTTTAACAGACTGAGACTTTTATAAATATATTTATACTGTCTGTGTGTAGCCAAGAATATGAACTGCACCGTGCATTTAATGTTGTGATCAGACAACAAGAAATAATCCCAATACAGGCCTTGGACCAAAAATCAGTGATAGACGACCAACATGGACGTGTTTCTAACATCCAACTAAAGCTCTGAGGTGTCAGACTGTTTTTCACCTTCTACTTTAACACTTCCTACATTTTGTTTTATGAAATTAACTTGCAGAGCTCTCCACCCATAAACACGAAGAAACAAATGAGTTACCACCTCACTCTAACTCTGCTCATTCAGAGTTTAGAAGCAATATGAACATTTAATAAATAGTCCATTAGTGCACTATAATGCATATTTTGCATACAGTTGTGTAGCTGTATAATCAGATAATGCATGACAATATAGTGAAACACAGCTGTAGTGTTTCTCTATGTTATCCTTTTCTCTGTCTGCTGTTTCCTCACCCCAGCTGGTTGAGGCAGACATCTGCCCTCCCTGAGCCTGGTTCTGCCGGAGGTTTCCTCTTTTAAAAGGGAGTTTTTCTTTCACCACTGTCACCAAAGGGCTGCTCAAAGGGAATCTTTGGATTTGTTGCGTTACTCTTTATAATATAATATTATCAGGTCTTCACCTTATGTTGTGAATTGGTGCTATATAAATATAACTCAATTGAACTTTAATATGTCTTTGTATCACATCACAGTGTCACATCACATCAAAGTGTTGTTTATGCAAAATCTATCTCTGGAACTGTAGCGATCCACCGATTTGGATGTCATCATGCTATTCAATAGGTGTTATCAGCTGGCTATATATGGACAGGTAGGGATACTTAAGGTATCACGTTATCGAATAGAAGTGTAGCCGTGATTTAGCACTTATGAAGAAAAACAAAAAACTGTCACCTTTAGATTTTTCTGGCTTAAGACTTGACTTACGCTCTCACTCGTGGATTTTAACCACATGTTACAAAGCTCCATTTTTTCCTAGAATATTTAAAATCTCCTCCAAAGATTTTACATTACATGCACTTAATGACCCAAGTGTCAGGGAATGATGTGTACTTATAAAAGGGCCTTTAATGAGCTGATAACGTCCAAATTGGGCGCAAACTGCAAACTTTGAAAGATGGGGAACTACGATTGGCTGGGAATCAGTATCTACCACTTCTCTGGAGGAAATTGCAACAAAACTTTAAAACAAAATTTGTTAACCAAATAGAGGACAACACATTTTGACTGAATTTGATCAAAAATCTAATTTCATTCAAATATGCAATAGCACCCTGAGTATTTAGAGTGTTGAATCTGGTGGAGATGCAGGTGCCGCAGCCTGATCGGGAAAAACTAAATATTCATTTTGTGTCACAGTTCAGGGGAAAACTAAAATGTTAAGTGCACAGATGATCACATTACTTCATTTTTTGATACGGATGTACACAAAAACAAATCTTTGTTTGTTTCTAATTTCTAAGGATGAAACATCTGTAGTTGTTTTTTCTTCTAACACATGAACTGGCCTGAAAATGCAACAAATATGCAGTGGCTACTTTGAATTCAGTGACTGACCACAACATTTCTGAAAAACCTGTTTTATGATAAAAACATGAGAAGACCGGAGGAGAGACAAAGGTCCTGGATCAGATGTCATATTTACATGCCACCTGCCTGCACACACAGAGCCAGGACTCCCATTAAAACCAGTTCTTCAAAGTGCTGTTTGTGTCGGGAGTCGGATCAGCAGCAGGACAAAAGCTGCGACTCTCAGTGGAAGACGAGGATGAAGGATGAAAGAGGGTGTGTGGGCTCGCGGTCCAATCAGTAGTCTGAGCAGATCACACAATAGACGGCTCTGAATAAGAGCTCTTTGTCGTCATGACAACTCGACGTGTGGCACAAGGAGATGAGGCGATGGCGGCAGAGAGGTGAGAGACAGAGTCCATTTGTTCCTCATGTCGTCGAGACTGACGAACACGACAAACTGTCACAGACACTGAGAGCCGAGACGTTCATCTTCATTAAGTTCAGTCAAATTAGGAAGGAAACAGTCAGTAGCCACGGTGGCTCGCAGGCGGCTTTACAGTTTGTCCACATTTATGAGAAATAAAAAGGGAATTAAAAATGTTGTGTAACAGCTTCACATTAGGAGTCTGTGTGCTCGCACAATTTTTTAATATTCTTAGACCAGCATGTGTCGTCATTCATCAACAGAATTTAAACATCTGGCCTCTGATCTGCAGTTCTGTCAAGATTAACTTGTGTTTCCTACAAAAAGTTTAGCCTGTTTTAAATTTTTAAGACATTTCCAGACATTCAGGCGTGACTGAGAACATGAAAGAGAACATGTAATGAATGCAAGAGCTCTGCCCACAGGGTTATATAAAAGGAGTATTAGTGTTCAGAAGCTGCTTCTGAGATTCTCTTGAGCAAGACATTAAACCTTCAGCTGCTCCTGTGGAACAACAGAGAACTATTTACTGACAGACGCACAGAGAGTTTCTCGCTGTTGGAAAAGCAAACAAACATTAGAGACACATTTAGAGAAACAACACAGTGGCTGCTGTCAGGTGTGTCGTACCGTAGTCGATGACAGATTTGGGCGCTCGCTGCTCCGTCTCGGTATTCCTCTTCTTGTTCTTTGACTTCCAGGCGTGGTAAACTTTGAGCCGGCGGTGGAACTCCTCCCTGCAGGCGGCCAGCAGCTCGATGTCTGGAGGAGACACGTTCAGGAAATGAGTCCAAACAATAACTGACACTGCAAGTCAAATTTTTATATCATGTTTATAAACAGACGTATTCTGAGATTCTAATGCAGAGTGACACTTCATTGCTAAAAGTATTTTGACACCATGTGTGTCAACCTTTACTCCTCTGGTTTCAGTATTTCCACCAGATTGAAGAACCTGGCTATTCAGACATCAGAGCATCACTGAGGCCCAGCATTGATGTTGGGTAATAAGGTCTGGTTCCCAGTCAGTGTCCAGTTCAACCCAAACAGGCTGGATGCAGGTGAGGTCAGGGATCTGTACAGGCCAGACTGAGCTGGGAAAACTGAGCTGTGCACAGAGGCGCTGTCGTGTTGAAACAGGAGACAGAAACTACACAGGAGCACTCGGTTATCTGATTCAGAACCTTTTACTGGATGTACCCCCAGGTGGGCTCAGTAACCGTTCAGTAGGTGGGATGGCTTCATGGGATTATTCAATATTATTTCATTGCATTTAAACGGAGGCCAATGTTTGACTCCATACACATCAGACTCTCGTCATTAACATGTAATCCGTATCTTTCTAACTTGCTCTGATAAAGGAAAACACAACAGTGACTGATTGAGGAGCTGCTGTTAGAGAACTGTACGCTTGTTTTATAACAAATTGCCCATTAAATCCATGAAAAGCTCATTTCATTATGCAGATTGATTCAGCTCCCCACTTACGGATCTTCAACACTGTTAACAAACTATTCCACAAAGACACAAAAGAACAGACGATCTGCTTTATCAGTCCTGATAATAACCATCACATATTCATTCATTTCCAAGATTTTAACCCTTTACAAGCCAATTTGTTTACATAATGCCACTGTTGTTGTTCTATGAATAAAATCCCACAAAACATGAATTATTTTCTATACACTAAAATCTAAGAGGATAGTTTCTTCACAGTCTTAGATATGAAAATAATTAGCAACGACTCTGATACTGATGTGTTATTATTTTCTGTGCAGCGACAGATTTTGATTTAAAAAAATGTCCATAACTACCAAATACTCATTTATTTCCAGGATTTTAACACAAAAACAAACTCTCTCCTCACAAACCAGCAACATCGTCCCTGATCAGCCTTAAATCCCTTCAGTACTGCCTCTCAATTACCCATCAACATCTGGAGGTGGTCAGGCTCACATAAAGTCAAATTTATTAAAGTACATTGAAAAACCACACAAATTAAACCGCAGTACAACTGAAACAGCAGGCCGTAAAAACAATAAAACAAAGTGACTGAAAGACATAAAGGCTGGATCTCAGCGAGCTCAAGAATCGAGCGTTCAATTTAGCAGTAGGTGTAAACACAAAGACTGAACCATCGCACGTCAATATCCAGATACAGATCCATGTTAATACCAGGTGTAACTGGTGTCTAAATGAGTCCATGGAGGTGTCCATTTCTAGGTTTTAGTCTCATTGTTTCACACTGAAATACTGCAGCAACCATTAAACAGACGAACACATTCATTCATGACCTCTACATGATGAATCCTGACGACTGTGGTGGCCCTGAACAGCAGAAATCTGTCTTTTTTGTGAAAATTTCTCAACAACTACTTAATAGTTTGCCATGAAATGCAGTTTAGAGATTCATGTTTCCTGCAGGCTTCATAAAACATTTGTCTGGCGTCACATACGGCAATGATAAAGTTATTTTCCTATCAAAACCCTAAAAACTCATCTGTGTATCAAAAGTACATGATTTGATGATTTTCTTCCATGAACGTAATCCCTTCCTGCATTTAAATGGTTTAGCTATAACCGTACACAGTTGCTTCCTCTAGTTATGCAGATCCATGAAGTCCCTGCCTCTTTCTCAAATCACCCCTCTCCCACTCACTGCAGCTCGACCACACCAGCTCACCTTTAACTCAAACACAGTAAAACTACTCTATATTATGGCACGTTGTAATATTGGGAGTAATTCAGCCAGACGTGTTCAAATAAAAAAGTTGACAGGACAGTTGGTTCCTGAGGTTTGTTATGTCTGAAACCCTAGAAGTCTGAATCTGTGACTGTCACTGTCACTGCTATGCTTCAGTTTCATGGTGCAAATACTTAGCCATGGGGTTGACTGCTTGTTTTGCTCATGGTGTGTCTTCTAGCATATAAAAAACACCACATGGACACGCCATCAAGGTTGATTTTCACAAGAGGAGCTGTTCTGAGACACACGCCAGACTACATGTTGTTCTGCGTGATGCAAACCGACTGAGACTGACTTCCTAAAACAACAGTGTAAACAAAGGCCTCCGAACCGTTGTGTCTGCTACTGGCTGTGTCTCAGTCTTTTAGCCCATCTTTCACTTTCACAACTGGTCACCGCTGCAGACGTGTTTTGGAAGTTGCTGACAAAGAGAGTTACAGGGTTGTGTTTGTCAGAACACAGCGAGATGTCTAAAGTGCAGCACTGGTTGTTATCCACTGTGATCCACATTACAGAAGAAAAGCATCAATGTGGATGACTGCATTGGGTTTGGGATCGCATGTGTCCTGCAGGTGGGACCTGGTGGGCAAAAAAATAAACTGTGTGCCAGAAAGACGGAGTCAACAGATGAAGTCGAAAAAAGATTCAAGCTGGTTTTTACAATACAAAAGCAAAGCAAGAGAAGTCTGACATGCGGATCAATTTTTCTCGATGTGGGAAAAAACTGCAACGAAGCAAGCTGTAATTCAAATATAAAGCACTTCTTAAACAAGATACTATTGAGAAATGTATGAAATGTGCACTTACTGCAGTAGAATAACAAATTTTCATTAATCTAATTGTAATTTCGCTGCATTATTACCAACAGGTATGCATCTCTTTATTAATACTACACAGAAAAACATCATCAAGACAGTTTTTAGAGCAACTACATGTGAAACAGACATTGCTGTCAATACTTCGACCACTTATCAGCTATTTATCCTCCACTTATAGCTTCCTCACTCACCGTTTTACTAGTTCTTATGCAGGTTTGCTCAGTTGCAGCTCTTCATTTCAGGTGTATTTAAAAAGTCTCACTACAGTCTGTGTCCACATACTTTTGGCCACACAGTGTAACATCGTTAACAATATCGAGCTGGTTAACGTCACACAGTTGATATTAATAGATGTATCAAATTTTGCTGATTTCCCTAACACAGTCAATACAGTGCACACACACAGACCGGCAGAAGACGTTCTCCACGTCCCCGCAGCATTACAATAACACATTTCATCGGGATGATTCAGATAAATGACTTCAGCAGCAAATAAAGAAAAAACACACATTCAATTTACCATCCAGAGTGCAAGGGCTAACAGTGTGCAATGAGATGCTTAATGCACACTAAGTGCTTAGGTAACGTCAACTGAACAAAAATACTTTGGAGGCAGACAAATGGTGGGGAGAAAAAACACCTTCCATTTACTGTGCAGAGCTGAAATCACCGCAGAATGATCTGGAATATGGCAGGTGTCAACAACCCCTCATCGCTCTGTTATGTTGGACTTTTATTCCGCCGCCCATGATGATCTGCAGCAGCGGACGTGATCACATCAGTATTCGATCTCCTCCTCTGTCTGGGAGGTGAGCGGCCTGTTAACAGCTAAACCGAGTCATTTGTGTGTGTTTATGAGTGGCCGCCTGCAGGCTGCGGCTCCCTGCACATTCATTTATGAGATGCCGGCAGGTGTCGGCCCTCCTCGTCCTCCACGCAGACTGCTGTGTGGATAAAGACAGGTGAGCTCTCAGCTTAAACTCAGTATTATGAGAAAAAAGGAGGAAGGTGATGGATATTCCCCTCATGGCTGTTTGCCTTAACTCTCCTCTATCAGTGAATTAAAATCAAACCCAAGGACAGATATTTGTACATCAGCTTTCAGAGTGCTGCTGTTCTCATGATTAACCCCTTGCTTGTTGTATAGCTGTTGAGGTAACAACTAATTATTCTGTTGTCTCCAGTGTTGGACGAAGTGTTTACATCTTAAAAATAGTAGCAAAACCACTCTTGGAGAATACCACTGTGTAAGTAAAAAGCTAAACATCTGAGGAAATATACTTATGTGATATCTTGTTGAGAGATTACAAGATTCACATCTGCATAGTTAGTTTAGCTTCGCTTAAAAACTGAGAACATGTGAAAACAGCGAGCCTAACTGCTCAAAGTCAAAGGTAACGATATCCACCTAAGCATTGCTAAAGCTCACAAAACCAAAGACTATAGACTTTGTATAAAATAATAGACATAGCCTTCAGGTCTATAAAGAGAAGCAAAGTGCCTCAGACCTGTATTCTTTCTAACAGCCAGCAGGGGGAGGCTCCTCTGGTTGCAAAAACAAGTCTGATTGTATAGAAGTCAATGAGAAAATGACCCTACTTCTTACTTGAACTGTCACATCAGTAAACATTTTCCTAATGAGTTTATGGTGTCAATTTCTAGTTTCAATTCTCCTTCGATACAGCAGGATGTTCATTTAGGAAATTATGGTCCCTTGTAGATGAAAATAGATGATAAAGCAGGGTATGCTACAGGGTGAAGTTGCTACTCTACAGAAGTGTAAACAGCAGTCCACAAACCAATGGGTGACACCACAAAGGTTAAGTCCATCTTTTATATACAGAGACCACAGTTGGAGTCCTGTTTTACTCTCTGCACCTGACCGCACTGTGACTAAACAATCCCAACTCAAGGCTCCACCAAGAAAAAGACAAAAGATTTGCATGCCAAACAACCGGTAAAGTATATTGTAAAATAAGAATGTATTTAACATACACTACTCTTCCTCTGCTCTTTCTTAGCAACAAATATCACCAAAAATTCTCCTTCAAAATGAATTACATAAACTCAGAGCACTTTATTAGCTGTGCAATCAAATGCAATCCAATTCAAAATAAAACATTTACTTATGCTAAGGTAAGAGTGACCTACTGAAGTCTCTGCTCATTTCTTGTAACCTCAAGGTGACAACAAGAACTTCAAGGCTAGGACACTTAAAAATAAGACTTTGGGTTTCATTAAGCTTTTCTTGGATACACTTAGAGGCATCCATATCATCTTGTCCTATTTTCATCTGTTTCATGGCTGTGTATTTATTCTACCATATTAAAATCTACTGCTACTAACTGAACTTATTCTCAGCATTTAAACGTGCTAGAAATTTGGTCTTTGGTTTTATTTAAAGACTCTTCTTAGTATCTGCCAAAACACTGTGACAATAAAATACTTTAATGAGAGTTTGCTATGAAATATAAAGCAAAGTTGGTCATATTAGTCTTCCTGTTGAGTTCCTTTTGCTTTATTTTACACATAAAAAGATTGTCTTTGACTGCAGACTCTAAAAAAAGCTAAAGTAAAAGCTGTATCCTGAACACAATTAATAGCAGCCTCCCTGTTATTTGTAATTAATCCAGTAAAAATCACAAATATTGCATAAAAAATAAAAGATAACAAGGTAAGCTTGACATACAGCTGTTTAACCTGGCGGTGTTTGCCAGTTCTTCCTACCAGTGCTAGTCAAATCTGACTAATGCTACAACATGTAGAGGAGAAACCAGTAAGAGGTGACAGGTTATCTAATTTTTTAAATGTAACATTTCAAAATTACACAACAATGATTCAACAATACTACAGCGCTGCAGGCAGCACCTTTAAACTGCCCTGGATAATATCATGGACTGCTTTATGAATGTCAGAGTAAAGGTGAAGTAGGCTGCAGCACTACCATGATAACCTGGCATTGTGATTTTTGTTTGACAAAGCAAATCTACGGGGCCTGACTGTGGTATCATCATGATGAGTTTAGTTAAAAGAGTTGTTCTGTGTTCTGCTCGACCAGCAGTTCACTCCCACATCAGAGAAGTGCTCATCAAATGAGGCAGCGTTTACAAAAATAAAAGTAAGTGGTGTGGAAAGTGAGTAGCGGCGGACAATTCTGTCAAAGCTGTCCATTTACTGAAAATGAGAGGAGAGAACTCAGAAGAAAACAACTTACTGACCATTCAGCTAATCTCAAAGTCTAATAGGCAGTTAAGGTGAAGGAGAGTTAGATAAAAATCTGACTGGTTCGTTTTCTGTGGAGCGTCAATTTGATTAACAATTTTCATGACAGTGTTCTTGTGTTTAAAGATGATATTTTAACCTGAGGGCAGCCATAGAGTGTTAAAGTGTCAAAAATATAAAGAGTTCACCCCTGGGGAGCATGAATGTGCATAATACAACTAATTTTGCCATTTTGTCAGTCAGATTTGAGTTTTTCATTTGTATCAGTGGTGAGTTTATCCTGACATTAATGATGAAGAAAAGTCATCAAAAATTCATCATGTGAGGAACAAGAACAATCACTTTAAATTTGTAAAGAAGTCTGGCCATTGAAGACACCTTGTCATTGACCAAAGCAGTTATCAGGGGCGCTGGTCATGAGGTAATCAAAAATAAACCAGTGTATCTTCTGGGGAGCATATATGTGGACATTAGGTTTTATCAGCTATCTTGTGTACTAAGTTAACATTTCAATGGTACCTGAAGTTTCATTAGTTGTTAGTAAATCTAATGACAAACTACCATTTGATGTTGATATTTTAAGCAAAGTTTGGCCAAATGATGGTACTGGTAGATGAAATCCACCAAAGACATGTAGATCCATCCTCTGAGGATCAAAAACATTCATATCAGATTTTGAAGACGGGAAAGTTTTGGCGTGATGGCAGAGGTAGAGCTGAGATAATGGGTGATTAACTTCTGAGAAACATGAATGCTCAGAAAATTTGATTTGATGATTAAATTTGATATTTTAAGTCAAATTAGTTTATTTACATAGCTCAAACATAAAAATTACAAATCTGACTTTTAAAAAAGCCCTGCGATGGACTGGCGACCTGTCCAGGGTGTCCCCTGCCTTTGCCCTAAGTTGGCTGGGATAGCTACTGTTTGACTCTTTCATGGTTCTCTGGTGCTCATCCTGGACTGACTTGGGATAAATTCCAGCAACATCTTGTTGACTTGTACCAGATGTGTTCAGGAGGAATCTACTGCCGACTGTCAGCATGTAGATGACTCATAAGCTGTGATGACACATTAAACAGTGACACTCACCACATGAGGTATTGATGGCGTCTCGCAGCTCGGCGTACTTCCACTTGCTCAGCTCGTACTTCTTGGCTGTAGCAGCAGCCTTGGAGGCCTGGACCTGTGGACCTCTATTACAGGGAACAGAAGAAGGAGGCAGCTAGTCAGACAGAAAAACCCACAGCAGGGAACTGTGGGAACCGGCAACAGGAGATCTGAGGGGATATTGGCTTAATTTCAATCATACTACATGGGTGGAGTTTACTGAGAGTGTCAGAAAGAAGAAAAAATGTTCACTTTCATGTGACTGACTTCAACTTGTGGCAATGACCATGAATCTGACACAAAAAGTATCATTAATCCAATGTGCCAGCTATAGCCTTCATAGATTGATACCTTTTATACTGAAATTCCTGAAATATAACTCTAACCTGAGCAGAAATTCACTTTTAGTTTTCTGTTCAAAGGTCAATGAGAGCATCTGAATGAGCAATAAGTTAGCTTCTGTTACTTTGGCCTCCATAGCTCAGTGTATTCTCTCATAGAAGACTTTCTAAAAGGCTGAAACATGGTAGTAGGTATTAGAGTGCTTTACCTAATATTTGATCATTTTGACTTATTTTATTAGTAGCAGCAACAGCTGCAGTGAGACTTCTAAAGTGTAAGTATAGCAAGCTCTCACTGAAGTACTGAATCTGTGTTCGTCCAAGATGGAGCCTGAGCAGAGGAATCTCCTCAATGATGTTTGTCCATTTGGCAGCAGCAAAACTACCCAACCAAATTTCATGAAACATGGTGCAGAAGTGGAGCTCAGTCAGAAGAAGAACCTATTAAACTTTGGTGCAGATCCAGATCACTTTATTTAAAATTGCAAGATAGTGCATTGACCCTGGGACTGTGCTCTCCAAGTGCACTCCTGGTTTAAAATATGATGAAAGGCTGTAATTGGACTGTCACTGACTGTATCTTAAAGTAATGGGAGAAAACTCTGTTATCATGTCTCAGCTTTTTAAAAAGACGAAGGAAAGAACCTTTCTATGAAAAAGTACATCTTCTGGATGAAGTCACTGGAACACAGATTAAAAAAATAAAAATAAAGAGTTTTTGGGTCTCTTTGAAAGATCATATAACATTTGGACCAGGATAAGCTTAAGTAATAGTGTTATTAAATGCATGAGGCCAGACATGTGTGACGACTACCACCGCTTAAGTTTACATGCACACTAGTTTATAAGCCGTAAATAACAAATAAGGATAATAACAAATCATTACTCACTTTAGAGATCATTTACAAACATTCATTAATAAAGTGTTCATAAGATGTAATTAATGGCTTTATTATTGGTTAGTAAATAGTGTAATAATGCTTCATAGACCAGTTATAATCAGTCGGAATAACTATTACGACCTCTCAGTGGACTGTTTTACCCCTTTTCTTCTGTAAAAGTGAGTTATAAACATTTATGAACTAAACATTAACATCTGCACACCTGATGCGTTACTCTGGCAATCTGTTTATAGGGATTTATTAACATTTACAATTACAGGTAGAAACTTTGGCAGCACCTTTCCAGAAGGTAAGTGGTCCAACTGTCCATTGGAGATGTCTCAGAAAAGCAAACTCATGTACAGTTATTCTTCTTAATGGATTATATCTATCTATAAGGTATTAATAAGATACTGACTCACCTCTAATAAAGCCATTAATTACAAATTATACAAATGTTTCGACACTTTTCTACTCCAGCAGAAGACGATGAACTAAGTTTGGTTTCAAGAGTGTTACCTTTGTCAGACTTTAATTTCTGCAAATTCCCTGGGATTTCTATGTCCCGTTTAGTTTTTCTTTAACAGTAGTTATGTAGTAGTGGCACATACAGGACTTCAGCTGTGATTTTGACCTGGACACTACAATGTGCATGTAAACTCACTGAAACACATTCCACAGTAAACTCCACCCAAGTGAAGTCATCAGGTGAGACAAGAATCACAGATTTCACATCATGAATACAAATAACAGTGGTTTGTTGCAGCTACAGGTTTGTTACAGATGTCAAGGTGAAAGCGAGGAAAACTGGGTGTCAGATAATAGCAGCACTGATGTTAAAAGGAAAGAGAAAGATTGCTACAACAGAACAATAAAGGGTTGGAGAACATCATTAAAATGCATGCTGTTTCAGTTGCCAGGACGTCAGAAAGTGCCTCTGGTATGATGGTGTGGAGCCACTGTGGAGTGGCAGCTTGCTCTGGTAAATTATAAATGACCGTTTGACAGTAGAAAGTGTACGGCTCCTCTCCAGCTGCGGGCCGTGCTGTTGGCATGCTGCTCGCTCCTCCCCGGCGCTGCTGACAGGCCTGATTAATCTGTGACCGGGATTTGCCCTTTTTTAGAACACCAGGAAGTTGGAGGCGGGACCCTGCTGCTGCTCTAATCCTATTGGGTGGCTCTGTGACTCACGATTAGCGGGAGCAGGCCTCGGACCCGGGCGGCTGCGTGGTGCCCTCAGAAGCACACGGTGACTTTGGCGGCAAGCTTAGCGGCTGAGCGCTGAAGTCACCTTCTGCTCCTACTTCCTGTCGCTCTGTGTCTGTAGCGCAGTGAGAGGCGGCCTGAGCCAATTAGCTGCAGACAGACGAACACAGGAACCAGGAGGAGAAGCTGGCAGGGCTTCAACTGACATCACTCATTCACACCTGCGCTAATGCTGACGGGAACACGGGTGGAAAATACCACACAGTAATCTGATGAGAGAGTGCTCCGTCACTCACAGGGATGCCGTGTAAATGTCTACCTGCTGAACTCGCTGGACGCTAAAGGTTAAAGATCACTCCGAGCTTTTCTGGACCAGAGTCCAGAGGCCACCTGGAAGGTTTTCACTTCCAATCTCTGTTAGCACAAGCAGGAGTTATAGAGCTTCTTTGGTGATGCACCACCTCTGTCTCATCGGTGTAAATCTACAGTGATGAACTGAACTGATCCTCTCTGTTCATGCAGGAATCTGTTCTTATATTAAAGGCTTTTGGGAAGCAATGGAACTCTAATCCTCTTGTAGCCATACTTGGAGTAAAACGACATATATCTTTAGCCATCTGCATTCAAAAATGGTTGTTTTGTCTGCAGTATTGAATGCAAAAACAGAGAGGCAAAGACTTCATGGGGAAAACAAAGGAAGAGTTTTCAATGAAGTTTGGAAAAGTTCTTGAGGTTAGAGATAATGAAATGTTTTGTTCAGAAATGTTTGGAGAAAACGGCATAAAAACTACTTTAATTTCATTGTTTATATTCAGTTAGGACAATCACTATCTCAACCCAATCTTTGACACTTTAGCTCAAACTGATTTTGTCTTTAAAATTACAAATTTGGCCTTTAAATGCCACAAAGCTGCTGAACTAGCCAACAGAAGAACAGAAGAGAAACTTTGTTTCTGATGAAAAGAAACAGATAAAGTGCAATAAGTAGAGTATTTAAAAGAACTGAATCTAATCTGTGTCCCAACTTCTACTTTAAGAATCCAGTTTTCTCTTACACTTAAAAAAGTTTCCTTGATGACTAAAAACGTTGCTGCATCAGGTGGTTGGAGATGCTCACACTGTGCTACTCAAAAATAATCAGCTTTCAATTCCAAAACTCTCCAAGGAGGAACACAAAATCCTCCAGAAACTTTTCAGACTCTTGGGGAAGTTACAGTTTGTACCTTTAAAATCTTAAAACTGACGACAGTTTCAAGATGCAGACTTTAAAAACCAGGTGGATTGTGGGTTTAGACTCAGAAACATCTGCAGTGGACGAATGAAGGAGAAGTGAAGTAACAGCTCGAATGACATTTAACAAGCAGCTACTTCACCCTGTAAAGGTCAGCAGGGCTGCATGTCGACTGATGTACTGAGCGGATACATTAGAGCAAGAGCTCAGCTACCGACATGAAATGTTACTGGCCTTTCTGAGGGAATTAACCCTGCAAATTACCATCCTTAAATTAACTATTGATCGTCAAGAATCAACAAAATCATTTGGTTTAATACAGATTTTTATGTTTCATTACAAATATCATTCATTTATATCAAGAATACTTAACTGATTTGATTGTGTGATTGTGATTCAGTTCGTACGAACGGTTTCTACCCACCTAGCCAGAAGTTCAGACATTTCCTTCGCCATTTCCTCCCTAAAAAGCATGACGGTCCCAGTATAAAGTTAGTATGTTGCTGTTTGTTTGTTTCTTACAATACAGAGTACTTACTGTTTTAGAGAAAAAGCAGGATGAGAAAACAAGAAAAAGAGGTACAAAGAGAGGAAAACAGTGTGCAGGTTGGAAAAAGAAGACAAGAGGAGAAAAGGATGACTGAAAAGAGGAAAACAGAAGTTGATATTTATACACTACTATCTTACCACAGCAAATACATCTTTAAAAACATGTAATGCTGTCTAGATTATGGTTTTATATCAACATAATTAGGAATGTATATATATAACATATATATGTAACACATTCATCGTCATCGTACTGTAGAAAATTAGTTTTCCTACAACATTGGCTACAACATTATGATTACCATTTCTCTGGTTATCTGTGAGAAGATTTTCTGTCACAACAGTTGTTTAGAAAAGATCGCGTTCTTGCTTAAATGCTGAAGAATTTAATGATTACATGGACCCATGTACATGTACATTACAAGGCCCAAAACAGCTGCTGCTGGTTAAAAGAAAGCAAAAGGCACAGCAGCATTCACCATGAGGCTGTGGAGCTTTAGATGTACAGCCCTCATATATATGTGCTTTTGAATTAAACTAAACTTAATAGGTTCAACTAGCAACAAATGAGAAGCCATATGAACAGTGGTGTGTTTACTAACTGCTGAACCACTTAAATGGCCTTGAATGGTGATGAGATTGCTTAGCTTGGAAAAACAAACGCTTTAATTACATAGTAAGTGACCATGAAACATGATCCAGACAGCAATTACAAATGCCTTTGACTAAAATATATAGTAGTATACAAACATCATTTCAAGGAGACAAGGCTGCAGGGAGAACAAGACAAAGGCAGGAGGAAAACAGGAGAAATGAAGTATAAACGGAGAGTCTGAGAGGAGGGAGGTGAAGGAGAGGATGGTAGCAGTGAAAGAAGATGATGAAAGGCTCATCTGTGAGAATGTGTCTGAGACCAAAGTGTTCATGTGACACTTCTATTAAAGTGGCATCACGCTTTAAATGTCTCTGTTTGATTCTTCTATCTGCATGTCTATGAAGATTCTCCGTCCCTGCAGGATATCTCAACTCAAACACAAATGCATTTGCAGCTTTTCCTGCCTTACCTCCACAGATCGCTACAGTTTCAGTTTGTATGGGGAGAAAAAAGGTGCTATTTGTACCGAGCAACTTCAAAAAGGAGCACTGTGAAAAACCATAATAGAGAAGAACAGGGCTGTGGACTGGAACCACCCGGAGTGTAAAGTGCTACGATACACCACTCTTAGCATCCTCACAGTGCCTAACAGTGTAATGTGGCCTCTGCTACAGCTGACTCACGACGTCAAGCATCAATTTCAACTTTCGGAGTGACTTTATATGTGGGTCGCTTTGGGCTACATGTGGAAGAGAAGAGTGTCTGAGGCCCACGAACGACAGGCCACAACACAGAGAGCTTTAACATCTCAGGAAGCATCGTGGAGCTGCTTTCACTGTTTCTGAGCTGAACTGATGAGGGTCTGATCTGTGGCAGCCTCTCTAAATATATAAGTCCTGTCAATGTACAGTCACACAGTGTCCTGAAGGTGTTTGGTGTGCGGTGTGAGAGGAAACCTACATGGTCAAGCTCTTGAGCTTTGTGGATGCAGCAGCGCTGTAAACAGAGGATTAGAGGATTATAAGATGGAGCAGCAGAGCACAATATAACAAACCAATCAGGGACGGGGAAGGTGATTCTTTTCCCCTGAGGCTCATCAGGAGATGATTCTCCTCCAAACTCTGATCAGAGGACGGGGCACGGATTTATCAAACTGCTCAAAGTGACACTGGAGTCTTAAAGATCAAAGTACAAACGCTTTAAACGCCTATTTGTAAAATGAATATGAAGAAGTATTTATCATTTGTCTCTTAATGATCGTTAGGCCAAAGACAGGTCGGCTGGATTGTAGAGGACTTTTGCACACGATCAAACAGCTTTAGTTATGATGATCAATGTAGATAAATTAAAGAGTCTAACCAACGCTGGATTTTAAGCTTTACTTTTTTAACTTTTTTTTTTTAAACTTCCTTTTAAATCTGTAATTTTTGTTAGTTTTTCAGGATAGACATACTGAACATAACATTTAGAATATTTAAATATGAACTTCTGATGAACAAGTTAGGTAATTAAGTCGCAGTTGTACAACTTTGTGCAAGGTTTTCAGGATTTTTTTTTGCTTGCAGTCTCTTTCTAAGCACCTTTTTTCATTATAACTGCTACAACTTGCATACATTTCATTCAGATAAAACTGACACATGATTAAAAACTGAAAACTCAAAGGTTTTGCTGAATATTATGTGACAGAAAAGTTTGAGGATGTCATTCAGAGTGATGTTTGCTGAACAGCCTCTGTGGCCACAAGTGGTAACTGCAGAAAAATGTCGTGTTGAATGTCTTGATTATTCTGAGATTCTCTTGAGTTCAACACGTTAACACGTCTCCTGGTGGTGGATTTACTCACTGTTTTAAATCTCGGTGTAACTGTAGCACATGTAGAGAAGAGATCAAATCAGACACTCTTATCCTGTGTACTGTTTTTTTTACATTGTTGTTTCGATACTTATTATTTACATTTTTAGGCATGCAGCCTTCAGATATTTTTATTTGTACAGTAATCTTCTTTGTTTTAAATCACTGACCACGTATCAGTTCACCTGCTGCACACAGCTGCCCTTACCAGCATGAATAAAGTTGTACCGACTAAATTAAACTGAACTGAATCCCTTACGTTTGTTAATATTAGCCACCATAAGCTGCTGGTCCTGTGAGACGAAGAAAAGCTGCAGCAGCAAAACGGAACTGAGTAAAAGTTCACTTTATTGCTTGTTAATTCAATTTTTCATTTCTAAGAGCACGATTTTATTTCTAAAGGCAGTTTGAAGTTAAATCCCTGTGCCTATAAATTCACCTACAGGGCTGAGAGTTCCTCTTTAAAGGTTAATCTGACACTTTGCTGTAAGAAAGAAGGAGCCATTTGATAAATGTGTAATTCTTAACTATCAGCAAAGAGCATTTTACTCCTACATTGTCTCTTCATTGTGCTGTATAAGTGTAACCTTCAGAAGTTTGATAAATACGACCCCAGATCACATGTTACTGGTGCATGGTAATCAAACCAATGCTCATCGCTTTGCTAAAATATGGACATTAAAGTCCTTTAGTATGAAAGTTAAGTCGAAAAAATTGCAAAATAAAGTGCATTCTGTTAAACGGGTGCCTCTGTAAGTTGGAATCAGCATCTTGTTGTTAGAGAACAGGGTGCCGTGCTGGCAGATTGTTACAGCATGCAGGGTTTGTTACGGTTTGAAAGGTCAAAGGCGGGTGGGACAGGGGATTAAATTAATGGTTAAATGTCCGGGTCTTACGCTGCTCTCTCTGGGGACGATGGAACTGAGGAGCCATTACTGAGGGGAAAAAAAGGAAACAAAGAAGAAGAAAATGATTAAACACAGGATCAGATGGAGATGAAGGCAGCTCCAGTAGAGCCTGCTGCACAGCAAACGGAGTCCAAATAACAGTTTGTGTCGTGTAAGAATGTGTCCAGACGTTGAAGTGCTGCAGGAGCACAGAGTCAGTCGCAGGCCGACAAACCCTGAGTCCACAAAATGTCAAAACATACAACTGGGAAAGAGGAAATCTGACTTTTCAACCTTTCTTGCTGCTTTCAGTGTTTTTCACTGATCACACGTCAGAGTCACAGCAGCTCAGTTTAACCCTCTGAACCCCCAAAAGGCTTTCAAAAGCATGTTATCTTTTGGGCAAAATTCTACCATTTATCAGAGCCAGAAAGTAAATACTTCGATTTTCAGCTTTGTGACGGTCCTTCTGTAAAAAAAAAAACAATAACAAAGAATTCTGAGCTCTTCTGTGCAATTAAGAAGCCATTAGTGCCAAGACTCATGTCACAAAAATTCCAGGGGAGATTTTGGCTGAACTGCAGGCTGTGTAGGAGGCTAGAGTTAAAACAAATTAATGTTGTCCATGTTGAGTCCAGGTATTTGTCCTAATTTTAGTAAAATAAATATTCAAATATACCCAATTTGCTCTTTTTAAAATAATTTATGGCGTTACAATTGTGTCCCACT
The DNA here is from genome assembly GCA_900302755.1 of Chromis chromis. Lineage (NCBI taxonomy): Eukaryota > Metazoa > Chordata > Actinopteri > Pomacentridae > Chromis > Chromis chromis. The sequence continues at coordinate 44,196 of OMNN01052434.1, forward strand.
GCACAGAGGACATTTTTGAGTTGTTTTTGTGCTGTTTCCATAAAGGTTCAGGACTTTATACAGCAGTAAAAAAAATTAGCCCACAGTGAGTAAAAATGTGACAGGACCACAAAGATGCCAAGAAACTGGTTGGGGTTCAGAAGGTTAAACAATGACTCTGTACTCTGTAGCTCTAACCCTAAACCAATCACTCTGTCTGTCCACATACATGCAAACATACTTGACTGTGCAGCAAGAATCATTTAGTTCTCACTGCAGTGAATCAGACATCAGATGTTTTACTCTCCACATGATATTAAAGTTAGATATTCACAATCATCCACAGACAGCTTGATAATCAAACATCTCATGTTGTGAAGCCAGAACTTTATTTCGTAAAGCTCATGGAGGTCTGAAAGAAATCCAAGAAAAACAACCTACATTGAGAGAGTTTAAAAATACTGGACAAAAGCACCATGTATGTAGTTTAGTGGTTTCCCAACCTCAGCATGAAGCAACAAGCAAGAGTATCTTAATAATACTTTTATCAATACCTACTTAAATTGGTTTGAGGAATATGAATATATTTTTCTATAAAATTCATGTCACAAACTTTGAAGCTGTCTGGAGTCTGACTGAAATAAAATACAATTTAAAAATGGCAAAATTAGAAACCTTTGCGCCTTTTAGTCGGTACCAAAACTGAGGTTTGCCTGAGGATGGATGGCACCAACAGACTCAATAAACTGTTTTAGAAGGTCGGCTCAGTGTTTGAGGTTGAAGTTGTATAATCTTTCCACGATCTACTATCATTACTTTCAGCATACATTTACAATATTATACAATTACTGACTCTCTTCACATCTCTACTGTTAAACTCCCTTTAATTTTCACATTATACATTTCCCTCAGCTTATCTGTGAACATGATGTTATTTCATTTTAAAATTATAGTTAATCTAATTGACACAATTATGCACTTTGTCCATACTGTGATTGTACCTCATACACAATTGTTGAACATACTGCACTAGTACATTTTTATATCCACTTACTGTGAATTTAGTGTTATTATGTAGTATTTATTACTACAGTTACTATGCCTACATCTCATGTTGTCTTTTTACTTTTTATTTCCTCTTGTTTTAACTGGGTGTTGAGCAGTTTCCCTACAGGGCTCAATAAAGTGGTTCTGGTTCTGATATGCAGCCATGAAAGAAAAAAGTCACTTTTTAGTTTGATTAATGTTTACTTTGACTTAATGAAAAGACAAAAAAAAACAAAAAACGAGAGACATAAAAGTCTTTCTGTCCTGTGCTGTGAACAATCCTACTGATGTTCTCTCAGTAAATTATAGCTTTATTTCCACTGCAGGAATGCAACAACATGCAACACAGTTTTCAGTGTGTTTAAAAAACTGGATATATGTTATTAATAAGGCAACAGTCGTGACAACAAATGAAAAATTGGTCACAGAAGCCAACAATAGTCCCTAAAAGTTGAATTTGTTATTGTGTCCTGAGCAGATCCTCCAGAGTTTTTACAAAGCAGGTAAAGTTTAGTAGAAAGGCCTCAGTTACAGGTCATCACATTCCTGCAGTGTAAACATAGCTCTTGTCATCCATCACGGTTTCACAGGTTTGGAAGCACTATATTCTTGTTTTTGGTGGGGCACAACCTATTTCTTATTGGTTTTTGGGGTAATAAAAGCTCAGGGTGTCTGTTCCCTTTAATTTTAGTGCTTTAATGTCCTTCAGACCCCCACAAGCTTGAAGAGACAAAGTTCAGACTGATAAATGATCCTACCACTGACTACTATATTCTCGAAGATACTGTGTCAGAAGATAAAACATAAAAATGTTTGATTGTGTTGTATAAGGGCTGCAGCGTGTCGGTTACCTCCGCAGGCCTGAGTCGTTGGCCACCTCCTCGGGGATGAGCTCAGCCTCGCTCTGGGCGATCCTCAGCGCCAGCTCCCTGTCCCTCCTCTCCTGCTCCAGGACGGCCTGCCGAGCCGCGTCCTCCTCCCGCTCGGCCTCCAGCTGCACCTCCATCTCCATCTGAACACACACATCACCATCACATATTACATTTATGTGTGGACTCAACCCACTGCACACCTGGTGTATCTCTGCAGCAGGTAACATATGCTCATGTGTGGAAGTGTTGGAGTTAACTTCCGATTCAGTTTCTGAGTCCTCAGACATGTCCACCATCTGCTGGTGTAAAATATCTGCCAGATCCACCACAGCATGGTTACAGCCTTATGCTGAGTTTCCTTGAAAGGAACATTTGTTTTGAAGTGCATTTAACAGCTCAGTCATGAGATTTTCTACAAGGCTGTTGCTTACAAATTATTAGACTTTGTCTATAAAGTGCTGCTGAAATAAAGCTGTTATTGAATGAAAAGGTACATGCAGAGATTTGCAGCTGTAATGCATCACAAACTGCAGCATCAATTTTAATTTTATTTTAAAATGATGCTATAAAACTGGAGAAAAACATTCAGATAAGTGACAAACTAAAGGAAAATATCATCAAGAGTCTTAGTAAGGTGTTGGGCCACTATGTGCTGCCAGAATAGCTTCACTGCTGGTCGACATTCTCCAAGTTTCTGGAGCTCTACGGAGCGATGAACACCATTTGTCCAAAAGATATCCTTATATTTGGCGTTTTGATGGTGGTGGTGGTGGAGAGTGTTGTCGAACACATGACTCTAAAATCTCCCACAGGTGTTCAAGTCTGATAAGATCTGGTGACTGTGAAGGTCATAACATATGATTCACCTCATTTTCAGCCTCATCAAACCATTCAGTGACCCCTGTGCCATTTGGATGGAGGTACTGTCGTCCTGGAGGAGACCACTCCCATAAGGATAGAAATGTTCCATCGTAGGATGAAAGCAATCACTCAGAAGAGCTTTTTATTGATTTGCAGTGACTCTTCCCTCTATGGGGATAAGTGGACCATACCATGGCAGCAAAAACTCCCCACAGTGTAGCAGAGCCACCAGATTTCCTCACTCTACAGGACAAGAGTTCAGTTTTTCCTTTAATTTGTCACTAGCCCGTAAAACACAGTTTTATTTAAACATTATGGATGCATTAATAGAAATGGATATCACACTAGCTCTAAGGAAAGCTGCTCCTCAGCCATAAGTGAGGAACATATTTCAAGCTTCACAAAACTGTCTTATTTTGGATGTAGCCGCTGTTTTAAAGTCAGATTTGGCAGGTTTAAATCCTTGAAGGAATGTAAAGGACAAAATGTAAGACAGCATCTTTTTATAGCTGCATCATCATATACACACACATGTCTAGGTGTCTTTTGCATATTTACTATTTGCAGAATCCTAAGAGTCTCACCAGAATTTATAAATTAAATTCAGAGAGTCTGAGTGCAGCTCAAAAGCACAGCATGTTTTTGAAATGATAATCTGGCTTTTTGGTCTGGCTAAGTTGAAAGGTTTGTACAAATCCTTTAACTGCATGAAGTTAACTGACAAATTCTCACTTTATTTTTAGTGCCTAAAACTTTAATGATACATAAATGTCATAAAACTACACGTGTTCAGCCTCAAGTGTGGATCAGAGATAAATAATAATCAAGTCATTTTTCAAGCTGCACAACCGATTATAGTCGTACATTCTTCTGATTGGACCAAACAAGTCATTTAGAACTGTCACTTTGGATTTAACTGATCTGAAAAACAATCAGTAATACAATCCAATAATCACTTGTTGCAGCCTCAGACTAGGGAGACTATTATTACTGCGAAGAAACAAAGAGAGCTAATAGAGAATCAGTGGAGACGCTCTCATGTTCACTCACACAAGCAGAAAACCCTCCATCTCCTCTGTCCTGCTCATTAAAGAAGCAGTGAGGGCCATGACTGAAGGGCGGGGCTAAACGGGATGATTAATGCTGCTGCTTCCACCTTTATTCATGAAACAACTTTTATAAGTCAAACAGCTGCTTGACCGACTCAGGAAGGACGCGAGGACCTGAAGGGTTTCACTTCAATAGCTGAAGTTCCTTGAGATGCTGAAGACTTTTCAAAACATGTCTACACTTTACCTTCATTGTCATAATTGAAGCAGAAAAAGATCTAAAACACACACAGTTACTCAACTTGTAACACACTGTTTCAGTTTCTATTATTTTTATATCAATTTTAGTAACAATTCAGCTGTATCTTATACCTACAATTTTCGGTATTGAAATTTCTTATCTTAAAAATTGATATTTAAATAATGGCAGTGTCAAGTAATCATCATAAAGAGGCAGCACAACCCAGCATAGATATTAAAGAGAGAACGCTGCAGCTGGAGTACCTGTTGAGGTTATTTCATGAATGCTGATGTTAGTTTTGGAGAAAAGGCAGTGGATGAAGGTCTGATCTGACATGGCCATTATAGTGAATATTATACTGAGTGTATGCAGACAGCAGGTGAAAACAGGGGAAGGATAAAAATAACTGGGGAAATTTGAAAATAAAGGCCTGTCTCTAATATCAGCCAATCCTAAATAAGGGCCTCTCTGCGCCTGAAGAAAATAAAGGTTACCATTTGAGCATTTACGCTTTACCATTTATAGCTAGAAATGTTTGATATTTGCAAAATTTAGGAAATCAAACGTGTCAGAAAAAGTTTTCCTAAATCTAAAAAGGGCCTAATTAAGTCATTCGAAGGATTTTGATGCACTTATAACCAAAATTTTACATTTCATGGATGGTAATAACTAAATCTGAGCCAAACAAAAGTAACATTCAAATCTGTAGCTGGACGTGAGTTCTGCGTTCTAGTTTATGGTGACTATTGAGGCATGTGGTGTGGTAATAGAGTTTGGTTGTTGTGGATCTAGCTGGCAAGTAAACATGCATCAGATCTTTTATCCCTTAGGTGAGTTTATTTTAATTATTAAGCATCTGCTTGTTGTTTATTTTCAGACATTTTTAAGCTGCTTCATCAGTGGGGAGAAGTTTAAAGATTTAATCACGCTGGCAGACCACGGCTTAATCGGAATTTATTATAAACTGCATTAGGGGGACGATTTGATTTGAAGTACCACTCATGCTGGTTAATTGTTCTGATTGTTATAGGGGGGCTTTGATGAGTGGTCAGAGGTTTGAAGTTTTTGTCTGTTTGGCCACTTTAGCCGTGTACTCCTATAACAATGTCAGCCTCACAATGGACACCTACATTACACACACAACGGGATGCAACTCAACAATGCACCTCAACCACTGACAGCTTTGTCATATAAATGGCTGTAGCTGAGGTGGTAGAGTGGGTTTTTCACTAATCGCAAGGTAGTTGGCAGTTGACCCCTGACCCCTCCATGTGCCAAAGATGTTGACCCCCTCCCCCAGAAGGAAACACATTGTAAAGCACCTTTTTAAGGCTGAAAAAATCACTTTGCACCATTTATTGATTCAGCTCCAACACTTTGCCTGGCTGCTAAATTTCCCCAGTGGACATTTGTGGTGTTGAAAAAACAAACAAACACTTTTTACCCATTGACCTCCAATATAAAAGAGACTTCTGTTCAGAGGGCACCTCCAACTGCAAAAGAAAATCAGTTCTTACAATTTCTTTGTTACAATTTTTTTTTGTTTCATATTGATTTTCAGAATCAGTTCCTGGGTAAAGTGTGTATGTCAGAATTACTCCAATATGACAACTTGCCATCATGTAACGTAGGGTAGTTTTACAGTGTTTGGACAGGGTCATAGGTTGAAGCTGCAGCAAGTACTGAAGAAGTGAAAATCTGCACATTGTAGAGGAAACAACAATGTAGAGTTACATCTAAGCCATTTTAGGGCAGAAAGGGATTGTTTGAATATAAATAACAGGTGAGGGACTTAAATAACTCTCTCCAGGTCTCTGACAAGTTTATTTGTTTGATGTCATCACAATGTAAAGTCTATAGGCCAGTGTTGGAAACACTGCTACAGCACAGAAGCAAACCCAAAAGCTAGAAAACTGTTCTGTTCATCTTTGAGGCCACTTTTCCTTTATACATCCATGTTGGGTCAGAGATTTAGGTGTCTTATGCTACTAACAGGTAATGTTTTCAAACTTAGAGTCTGCAATGACAATTGAAAGTTTGTCCAATTTCACCCACACCTCCCTCTGCAGTCAGAAAAGGCTTTTTTCATTGTATGCAGTAACATGAGATCATTTTCCTTCCTTTTAATTATGACACATCACAATAATAAAACAGCAATGTGCAAAAGGATTCAAGGCCATTCAGCAGCAGAGTCACGTCTATGTTGAACTGACTTTTTGACTTTTAAGACTGATGGATGAAGACACCACTGATTTTACTCTGAAAATCATTCGATCTCAGTAAAAGCCACTTCCAAACACCTCACATCCTTTTTTTTTTTATATCATGACTTTGACTGTATGTACAGAGATAGAAATAAAACTTCACAGTGTGGATGATGACACCTTCTCTATTCAACTGCTCAGCCTTGTTAAGACTCTGCAGTGGGACTCATGAATATTTAGAGAACAGTGAACGTGCCGAGAAGCCCAACAACTCTGTGCTGATGGAGGTGCAAGAGATTTGTGGGTAACCCAGCCTGAAGCTCCGGGCCCCCGGCCAGCAGCTTTGATCTGAGCAGCCGCCGCTCGCTGCTAAAACCTGCACTTGATCCGGGCCGGGTCGACGCCCCAGAGAACCAGAGGCACCAGCCGCCATGGCAACAGATGGGCCGGACGGCAACGCGCAAGATGATAAACATAAAACCCTGCAAACTGTAAACCCGCTATCTGTCTGTCACACACACAAAGAATTAGTAAAACATCATGAGTAGAAAAGTGCAGAATTAACAATGCACACAAGACACAAAGGCTTTGTATGACGAGTCACCACCAAAGCAAAACAGTGGTATATTTCCATTATGTCTATTTATATTTAGGGAACACATGAACACAGCAACGTATGCAGGTCTTTAAAGGGTCAGTTCACCCAAAATTACAAATATAAACATATTTGAGTGAGTTTTATTGTCTGATTTCGGTTTCCACACCAAACAAACTTTCTATATTCAACAAAAAGTTCCTTTCAGAAAATGACATCTTTGTAATTTCAAAAAAGTTGCAGACTTGATTGTTTATCCCCCAAAAAACTGCAGCTCCCATGAAAATGGAATTGGCTGCTTATAATATTCACAATCACTTCCCTCTAAGGTTATTCCTAAATCTTTTTATCTGTAAGCTCTGCTGACTAAAAGCTGCTTCTTTAGTGTTCAGGCCGTGACTATGGACCCATGATGGTTGTGGGAAAATGAGATTTGTTAGGTTGTTAGTGCCCGAAATAATAAAGGTATTAGATTTATTTTCTAAATGTGGAGTGAATCACAGCATGCTGCTGAGAAAGACTGCCCAAAGGATTCATTTTTAGTTATTAAACACGTCAAAGCAATTCAAAAAATTTTATTTTTTTTATCTCTTGATTAAAACTTGTAAAATTCCAGTTTCACTTCAGTTCTAATATTGGCTGATTTCTTCAGCTGAAAATAAGAGTTATCTGACAATAAGCCACAAGAGTGAAACCGACAGGTAATTGACAGGTGAAGTGAATAACATTGATTTTCTCGGTATAATGACACCTGTCAGGGGTTGGGATACATTAGGCAGCAGGTGAACAGTCAGTTCACCTGCTGTGAGTTCAGTGAGCACCTTTGAGGGGTGATCCGGGTATACAGTGGTTAGTAACGACCAAAAATAGTGCAGGACTGAAAAACTAATGAGCCAGAGACGGGGTCATGGATGCATGTGGAGAGTGAACACTGGCCTGTATGGTCCGATCCACTGTAACACGAACTACTGAAAAACCTCAATGCTGCTATGATAGAAAGGTGTCAGAACACACAGAGCATCGCAGCTTGTTGCTCATGTGGCTGCGTACAGGTCAGAATGTCCATGCTGAGCCCTGTCCATCACTAAAAGTGCCTTCAATGGGCAAGTGAGTGTCAAAACTAGAACTAGACGAATGAAAGAAGGTGGTGTGGTCTGATGTTTTCTTTTGCGTCATGTGATGCGTGTGATGGCAGCAGGATGCACTGTGGGAAGAAGGCAAGCCGGCAGTGGTAGAGTGATGCTCTGGAGAAAGTTCTGCTGGGAAACCTTGCATTCATGTGGATGTTGCTTTGACAAATACCATTGTTGCAAACTATGTATAGCCGTATACGGCAGCTGTTCTCCCTGATGGCAGTAGTGTCTTTCAGTGGGATAATGCTCCCTGCCACACTGCAAGCATTGTTCAAGAATGTATTGAGGAACATGACAAAGACTTCAAGACATTGACTTGGCCTCCAGCTTCCACAGATCTAAATCGAGCACCTGTAAGATAGGCCAGAAAAGTCATTCTGATCCATGTAAGCCCCACCTTGCACTTAAAAGATTTGCTCTTATGATGATGTTAATCTTGGTGTCTGATACCACAGGACGCCTTCAGAGGTCTGTGGAGTTCAGGCCCCAATGGGTTAGAACTGTTTTGGCAACACAAGGGGGACCGACAGAATGTTAGGCAGCAGGTTTTAATGTTATGGCTGATCCGTGTATGCCTCCATTCATCTTCTACATCACTATAACTGTTGAACTTTGTCTTTACCTTAGCGTAAAACCAATCCTAAATCCTGATCTCAACCCTAAACCTAAATCCAGACGCTGAAGTCCTCAAGAAACTATAAAGTCATGACCACACGCATGTCCTCACTTCAGCGGTCCTCACAGTGTTAACATAACAAGACGCTCAGAGACATGCACAATGACAGAGAGGGCCATTAGAGAGTGTGATGGAGAGAGATAACGTGTGGCCATGTTCCTGCCAGAACAGCTAGAAATGGATTAGAGCAAAGTAGAGCTGCACAGGAGGGATTTCAGGGCTTCTACTCATTCGTCGAGCAAAGACAAATCTGTAAGGACGTGGACACAAACACATGGATACCACAACACTAGTGCTGTCCCACTAGTCCCACTGCTGGGGTTTTCTGGCCTGTTTTAAAACTGGACTTATTTCATCTTCACATATTTGGAGATTTGTCAAATGTGCAGGTCTCTTTAGGTTATAATACAATGTAAATATGCGACTACAAGGCTAAAATTCACACCAAAAATCACTTTGTGTTGAAGGCATTTGATTATATTCTGGTAAAGAGGAGACAGAATCTAGCATGAATCAAACTCTTGCATGTTTTGTACAATGGGTTTTCTTCACCTACATTACATTTTCAGCCGTCCTCCTGTTGTGAAAAATGGAGGCGGTGATTTATCGATGTGAGAAACACAGTGAGGTGTGTGAGTTGAGGTGCGAGTTTCAAATTGTGTTGAGTCAGACCGTGATGATGGCACACGTGTGAGTTCAGCAAATCTGATTTCACTCTGTAATAATCTGACATGCTCTGGTTACATATCGTCCACTTACAGCAAATACAGATGAAGCTTTATCAAACCTACTCTCCACGGGTGCATTTTAAAATTTAAATTACTACAATTCATATGTGCTTCATATTACATATGGTAACATAATGCAACAGCTTAAAAAACTGTGTGCAAAGTTACCACGGATAACTGGTGCTGTTTTACATGCAAATGGTGCTCACACCAACCATTCATTTGATTTTGTCTTTTTCTCTTTACTGCACTTTGGCTGACTGAAAAGTAACTACTCCTATCATTATTGTTGAAAGCAGTCTGACTATAATTTGGATTCCAAGAACTTTTCCACAGTACTGCACAGTTTGAGTATTATTTGTCACTGTAATGGTTTCTCCTCTACACACTGACTGCAAAGAGGTTTCCTTCTGCAGAGTTTTCAGTATTAAAGATCTGCAGTTCTCATTTTGAAGCTAACCTAAACTGAAGCTTCTACAGAGAGGATTCTGTATTACAAAGACAGTAATTAAGAACTATAACCAATGGATTTGATTAACTTGGACAACTGCAGCCTCACATAAACCTTAATCTAAATTTAAAGTGCATGTTTGACTGAAATTATTTGCCAATCACCAACACTGAAAGGCCACAAATGTTTTAATACAGAATCTTAAAGAAATGTGAACCTGTGAGTATTTTTGGCAGTGTTTTGTTAATCCATCTATCAAATCAAATTTAGCACAAATTTAAACCAAATTTTAAGGAAACGGGCACAAGAAAATGCAAATGATTTCAATCTAATACTAATGGGTGAATATAAGAGAGGACACAATTTTAGAGAACTTCAGCCAAAGCTGAAACAGTGAAAGATAAAGTAGATAATATGATGTAAATAACATTTGTTAGTTTCATGTATTTATGAGAGGAAGTTTACAGTTTCCTCATCGCTCCATACACATGATATTCTTGTCTTCTGCATTTTTTCTGTCTCTATTGCAGTGTTTAATTTTTCTTCTATTAATGTGCCCAGTTTTCCTCCTCAAGAAAGAATAAAAGCTTTCTAGCTTTTTTCTGTGTTTCCACTCAGGTTTCTTATGCACTAATTGAAAAATGCTTATGAATGGAAAGAAAGCCACAATGAAGACGTCTACTGTGCTTTTGTGCCTCATAATTCATGTGGCCTCTAGAGATCTTTGTCAAGTAAAAGTCAACAAAGGTTGTATTAAGGACCTGAACAAACAGCTAATGCTGCCAGCATTTGTACAGAAAAATGCAAGTAGATCTTTCACTTTTTTGCCTCCAAAGCAAATGTTTCCACAAACCCCTCTTAACTTTTAGCTTTTTAACATTTAAAACAAAGCATATGGAACTCTATACACTCTATATCTCACCTATATACACTGGGCAATGAAGCATTTTGAAGAAAGTCTTGTGTGGAGCTCAGTTTGCTGTGTTCTTTTGCACCTTTGTACTGAACTCAGTTGCATGAATCCATCCTGTAAAGCGTGTGCAAACAGCTCCTGGGGTAAAACAACAAAGGCCAACAGAGGCCTCCTGACTGCAGTTCGCCTGCAGCAACAGACACCCACCTGAATCCGCCTCTCCTCCTCCTCCCTCCTCTTCCTCTCCTCCTCTTCCTGCTTCCTCTTCAGCTCCATCTCTGCTTTCCTGAAGAGAGGAAAGACAAAAGGACAGATGTAGGCAGAAAGACGGAAAGATAAAAGAGACAGAGAGAGAGAAAGGAAATGTGGCAAAAGAGAAACAAAGAAGAAGAAGTTTGTATTAAGAGAAAGACTAACTCAACCTGAAATTTAAAATGTTTAATACTAAGATTTGAATGTAATAACTCTGATCATTTGCAGTGTAATCCTCATTGCCTTTTGCTACTCTTAGTGCTACAAAACGTAAAATTCTGAAGGTCCCTGTAAAGAATCAGCACCTTTTCAGAATTTAAATCTTCTTTTCTATGTTACATACTGGGATTTATAACATCGTTTTAATGGGAGAACCGGCAACCAACCAACCAACCAATACATTAATGTAGGTCCATCAATTAAAGACCCACAATTCAATCTGAAAAATTAAATCATGATAATTAAAGCATGATAAAATACTATGCAATTAGGGGGCGCCCCGATAGCCTAACGGTTATGTCACATGACCCAAGTGCTAAGACGTAGCGGCTGTCCTGGGTTCGATTCTGACCTCGGGCGTTTACCGCATGTCCTTCCCCACTCTCTCCCGTTTCAGACTCTATCCACTGTCCTATCCAATAAAGCCATAAAAGGCCGAAAATAAATCTTAAAAATAAATAAATAAATAAATACTATGCAATTGCTTTTTGTCCATTTGGGGGAGCACTGTCATTAGCTGTTAACACATCTAACATTACTATATTAGGTTGTTAAAGCGACCTGCTTCCACATCACAACATGATCATCCCTTTGGAGTGGTCTTTGTTTTCATTTGGTGAATATTCATCCTCCTTTTAGCTCTGTTTTGGTCACCACCAACTCCTGAGAAAATTATCTGGTGTTATAGAACTACACTGCACTTCCCAGCTAACTGTGTGTGTCTGCTGTTTGCTGCTGAGCAGGGTGTGTACAGTGTTGAAAATGGAACGTGCGCAGAGACCGAAACAGACAATAAATGTGCCATAAAACTGAAATGATGAGCTACTTAGTGATATCTAATTTGTCATTATGAACATTTTACATTACACAACTGATTAAATCAGTACGTGTAGCTTCTGCAGGTTTCAGTCTGGAGTTCAGCCCCACCACAGAGACAGAGCTCTCATTCAGTCCTGTAGTTACTGTGCAAACCCATCCTGAACAAACTTTCAGAGGATATTAAGGCTTTAACCACCTTTAAATCCAGGTTAAAGAAATGCCTTTTACTAAATCTTAAATTCAACCTATCTTGTCCATCTTTCCTGTACTCATTTCTCTAAAGCTAACTTTTATTTTTGGTTTCTATTCTTTGAAATTGTATTTTAATATTTAATGCGGTTCTATTTGTTCATGTTTTTAATGCATTATGAAATGTGCCTGCTGTATAAAAACTGCTTGTTTTATTCCAGCTTATCTACACATTTTTGGAAAATTATATGTAATGCTTTTAAAGACTTCA
>OMNN01052437.1:0-14966 GCA_900302755.1 Chromis chromis
AACATTAACAATTGTTTGCGACTCAAAGTGAGAAAATCACAAAAAAAATTAATAAAATACATTTCCATAGCACCTTTCAAAATTGGAGTTACAAGGGTCCGAGCAAAACATTAGAAAACATTAATAAAACATTAAAATAAGACAATAAAACATTTCTAAAGACAGTACTGTCTTAAAAGGAACAATAACAGAGCGCCAGAAAAGGAATAAAATGTTATTTGATTCTCAGATTGATCTCAGGGGTCAATGTTGTTATTATTATTATTATTATTAGTATTATTATTAGTATTAGGCTATTATTATTATTATCATTATTATTTTAAGCAATAAAAGTTAAGAGACATAGAGTGGAGACAGACTGTGTATTGATTTAAAAGTAATCAGCAGAATCTTAAACTGAATTCTGTAAGGAAGGAGAAGATACAAGTCTGACAGAAAACCAGAACCACTAGCTGTAGCCTAGTTTTGAGACATACTCTAATACATTTTGCTGATCACAAGTTTTTTTGTTTGTTTGTTTTTATTTTTACATTTATGTACTGGTACTGGGTCTGCTCCTTCCTGCTCTGAGGGTAGCACAGTGGCTAAACTTAGATGCTGATCTCTGAGCTGAACTAAAAACCTGCATGTTTCAGCCAAGTCCTCTCGCTGGGTTCAGGTTACCTTTAAACTAAGGTGGTGGTCCCAGCAGCCCCGGGTGCACCCCGGCATCACCCATCCTCACCCTCCCTCCTCACCTCCCTCCTCCTCCTCCTATGCAGAGGCAGTGACGTCACCAGGCTGCCTCTCACTCCCTTCCTGCTGCATCACAACAGCCGTTAGTAGCTCGAGTAGCACTAGTGACCGGGGGGACGGGATATCCACCGCTAATTCATTGATAAAATACCTCCACTGACGTTGCAGCACTCAACAACATCCTAACACGGGGGTAACCGACAGGAACTGGTTGCAGTGCGATAACCCCGCTCCAGCTGTTGGGATATGGCCAGGCCGGAACAGGTTCTGCTCTTGGAGCCTCAGCACGAACTGAAATTCCGAGGTAAGAGGGGAGGGCCCGACTGTGGACGGGAGGGGGGAGCTGCCTTGCCAGCAGTGTGTGCTGGTTGGGGAGGGGGGCAGACCAGTGTTACGGTGACCAAACTGGAGAGAGGCTGCGGTACATATTTTGACAATATTGCCTTCGTATGAACAAACGAAGGCTGCTCCGAAAGGACGGCAGGTCAACTGACAGCTCAGCAGCTAGCTAGCTAGCTAGCTTTTTAGCTAGCTGGATTAGCTTCCGACGGCTAAGCTAGCCAGGCCCTGTCACACATTTTTGGTCTGCAGGAACTGCCACTAAAGCACTTTACACCTGCAACACACAGAATATATATGTCCTTGGAGGAAGCAATGATAATAAATATGTGACAGCATAAATGCCTTCCTTAATTCATAACCTTTCATTGCACATAAGCTACAACATCCTTAGCAGGTCTTGCTAGCTAACGTTAGCTCGCCCTCTGATTGGCTGTCTCGCTCTGCTGGCCAGCCAGCTGTCATTTAATAACTTGACAGCTCACAGGACGGAATAACTGGGCTGCTTGTGCTACCCAGTACGTTTTAGCTGCAAGTCATTGACGTGCCTGCCATCCTTATCGTTTGGGCTTTACAGTCGGTAATTGACATCTTAGTGAAGCTCGGTATTTGGCTGCAAGATGTCTCGTTGCACTGGGCCCACATAATGTTACATAAACTTATATGTACTATTGTATCCGTTATGAACAGTGATCCTACCACAGTTTGAAATATCGCATCTTCCACTTGGGGCAAAGAAGTTAACAGATAGTATACTATTTTCAGAAGTCTAAAAGGTGTTCATACGTTGCGCTAATCAGGAGTGATGCTTTTAAATCAATTATAGGTCTCCCAAATAAAGTGTGACCACTGTTGTTTTGTTTGTGAAGCTCAAAGAACCCCAACATCAAACAGCAGCAACAAAAACGATGCCATTGTCTATAACTATAGCCACTAAGTTTTAGTGCCAGTGGATGAGCCATCACGTTTAGACCTCAGCAGCTCTCAACAAACAGATTTGACTGATCACACTACAAATAAGATGACAAGTCAGTTATATTTCTGGCTGCTCAAAATAACAGCTGTGTATTTAATGTTCAGATGTGCAGCTGTGGCATTATCTGTGTTATTTTACTATGATTACACTGGTAGCACGTTGTGAGTCTACTCAACAAATTTAAACTGTTGTTTATCCGCCAGTATGTTGGAAATAGTAATGTAGGCGCCACTACACAGTTGTTAATTATATAAGCAATAATATACAATGAGGTGTCTTGATACCTGGAAATAACTGACTAATCTGCATCATGCTTTGACACAGGCATTGCTAGTTTTGGCCTTTTATGGGATTTGACACAGTAAATATATGTATATATGTATTTACTGCCAGCTTTATTTTTTAACTGGCAGCTTACCATCAAGTATAAGCACTGTTGCTATGGTTACCCACAGTTGGAGCTGGTGACTCGGTGCATGTTTGAGATGATCTGTCACGTGGTTTTAATGGACCTGTACCAGCCAGTCAGGAATTAGCATAGAAAATATAATATAATGTGCAGATGTTAGGGGCAGATACTTTCAAAAATAACGTAGTGAAAACAGAAACAAACTACATCAGCCACCCTTTCCCTTTGAAACAGCACTAATAATAATTTAACCTTTATTTATCCCCTTGGGGAAATTCAACTTCTGCATTTGACCCATCCTACTATACATACAAGTAGCAGGAGCAGTGGGCTGCCGCGGTGCAGCGCCCGGGGAGCAGTCAGGGGTTAAGTGCCTTGCTCAAGGGCCCAACAGGTGCTGCAGTTGGATTTGATCTCCTGACCTTCTGATCAGTAGTCAGTGGCTTACATGTTGCGCCACCACTGCCCGCCACTATTTCTCCTAGGTACATTTACGATTGGTTTTCAAGGTGTTTGGGAGTTAGATTCAACCCTCCTGGACAACTTCCCACAGTTCTTCTGTGGATTCAGGCTGTCTTAGTTGATTCTGTCTCTTTACGTTATCCCCAGACTGACTCCATGATGTTGAGATCAAGGCTCTGAGGGGGCCACACCATCTGTTGCAGGACTCCTTGTTTCTGAAGATAGTTCTTTATGACTGGTTGGATAAGAATCTGAACTTTAAGCTCAAAAACTTTTGCACAGCACTGTATATAAATCGTCTAAGCTGATGTGTTGTTGCTCTGTTGTTAACCAGACAGATGGAACTATGTGTCCTTGTATACGAGACAATACCACAAATCACATGCCTGTACTCATACCCCAAGTAATATGTAGGCATGCAGTGTGAAACCTCAAGAAAAAGATGGTAGGTTTGTCAGTAGAAACTTGGATAGGGCTCAGACCATGTGTGGACCCTTAAATGTTAGGCACTGGACCTTTTCATTTATTAATTTTCATCTTCATCAAGGGTTATATTAATACATCTTTACCTAAAAGTCTCCATTCTTTACCTGCTATTAATAAAATCCAACATTGTAAGACGACAGCATCAAGTATCAGCTTTTCATAATAGTTTTTTAGAGCTACTGCGGTTTTTGTGAGTTGGACGCTGTCCTGAGAAACTTTCAGGAAGTAGTAGATCAGGTGTACAGTAGTCGGTGGCGTGAGTCCTTTTCATTAAGGCCTTCAGATGTCAAGCCAAGCTTGTGAGGGTCTGAATTTCCTCTCTGTCTTTGCTCAACAGGGAAGGGAAGTGTCAGTTGCTCTAGATGTTTGCTGAGCTGAAACTTTATCTTGAATCTGGTGTATGTGCTAATTCTGAAATAGCTCCATGTTTTCATGCAGAGTGAGTGTGCTTCTCTCTACTGCTCACTTTGTCCTCACCGTGATAGCTACAGCTAATTTGTTGTTTTATTAGAAAGCTGTACATGATAAGAAAAATTACCCTGGCTTATCTGTGTGGTTTTGTAATTGTAGAATGAGACCACAAGTTTAACCCTTTAAGACCCAAGCCTCAAAATGTAGGCCGTTTTTCTTATTTTGACTACAAAAGGGGGTCAGAAAATGTTCTGTGAGTGAGTGCTTTTGCCCGTTCAATATCTGGCAGTTATTTACAGTTTAGTGCATGTTCAGTGTAATGACAGTTTGAAATGAAGAAAAACACAAAATGGGATTTGAGTTTAGTGTTTTAGTGGGAAATGAAATTGAGCATAAATAACACATTTTACATGTTAAAGTTGAACTTTAAAGTAAAATTTGTTAGTCTTTGAGTCTTTGAAATTGAAACACTATATACAGGCGTACAAGTCTCCGTTCCACCGCTGTGTGTGTTTTCCCAGGGAACAAAGGGGCTGCTTCGCGAGCTTCCTTGGGGGGTACGAATGAAATTACCGTAATGACACTATATTGGCTGTAAAGCCCCCCAGGAATCCGTTGGATTTTTTCCGATAGTGCAAATCGTGACATAATTACGGTAGACCAAAGTCTGCCTGCGGAAACGAGTCGCCGATGATGCACTTGGTCTTAAAGAGTTAAAGGTTTTTCGGCTGACTGGAAGTTTGTCAACAAATGGTAGTTTCACAGTCAACAGTTTTAGGGAGTAATACGTTTTGCTTTTCTTAAAAATGTTTTTACCACAACTTAAAAACCTTCACCAGACCATCAAAACCCCAATTAGCCATTGTAGACTAACTGCTGATATACTGGCAGGTCACTAACTATGACAGCAAAGTGACACAAAGCGTTGACTGCTAATAAATCTGGACCTGCTTTACAGACAGGATAATTTATTTACGATATTAGTTTTTCATGCTTTTTAATGATACTGTAAAGTTCCTAAATGAAACTTGGTTTCCTCAAGTCTGACTGTGAAGTGTGTGGTATTGGCACCGTATCCGCTAAGTTTGGGAAGTCATACATTCATTCGTCATCGCCCTTCGCTTGACTATGAATTAGCTCCCTTCTCACTAGAGGTACTGGAAAAACACAGGAGTGACTAACGTTTGCCAGTTAACTATCATAGTACACTTTCTCTCCGGTCAATAAAGCAACTGTTGCCAGAAATAACAGGAATAAGGTAATGATATGTAACACAGTTGTTTTGTCAGGGGACGCTTAAGTTATACAGAGTATGATATTTGTTGGGGGTGCACAACCTACGACATGTGTAATGTGCTTATAACATCAAAAAGGACTCATTAGACTCTGGGCTTTCTCCAGGGTCGATGCATTAGCCAGATTACATTTACGCATGTCAGTGTTACTGCATTCATGCAAGAACCCTAGTTTTCAGCAGATTTCACTTTTCTGTTAATGTCATTACCAGCAAAGAGAAAAGAAAACCGAACACTGATGTGAAAATTCATTCACGTCTTTTCAGAATGAATCAGAGTGTTAGGTGCTGCTTGCTCTTTGGGTGAGTATTGAATGCGAGGGCAATAAATGTACTTAATGAGTGTCTGGTGCCTCTGGATCTCAGACTTGCTGACAAATCTTATGTTATGTATACAGCGAATTAAACAAGTCTGGTGCTGTGCTAATAGATATCCAGTTGGAGAAGACCACTGAGCCAATCAGCTCTTAGCAAACTGGGCTGGGGTTAAGATGTTCGTGCTTTAGACATAGAAGCAGCTACAAAATTTCCCCTAAATTTAGAAATGAATGGATGAGCTTGACTGTTAAATCTGCATAGTTCTCCAGCAGACATGATAAACATGCCCTCCTCCAAGCAACAACGATCACTGTCAGAATGTCAGTCACTGCTGATTGGTTCGGACAAAACATCACTTCCCCCTAAGCAGAAAATGGCTGACATGGGTACAGCGTCAGACTGAATATGACTGAAATGTTAAGCTAGTTCAGTCTTATAAGAAAGGTAATTTGAGTCCACCAATTGGCAGTGACTACAAATATTACAGGACTGATTGATTTTCATCCCAACAACTATTACCCTAATAATCAGCTGTTACTGCTTCTTCAGCCTTTGTTCATATTTACCAAAGGTTATGCTTGCTTGACTGAATTGGTGCATTTTGTAGAAAGTAACACGAACAGCACAAATTCGCAAGCTTGAAAAGTGACCAAGATGAAGCTTACAGACAGCCTTGCCTGTTCCAATGGGCAACAAGAGTCTTCATGGTTAGGGTGCTTGACTAATGTTTACAAGGGAGCTATCCAGCTAACTTGTTTAGCAAGTAATTTATCAGGACGCGAGCTACCAGGGAATTCAGGAAATTTTAGTTGGGCTTGCAAACCCACTTAAAGTTCTTGAGGGATTTGCGAGGGAGTTCTGTCAGAGGGCTTCCTTCATGGAGTAGTGATTGAGCACATTTGGTTGAACTTAAGTACTGGGCTCCATACCGTGTGTTGCCTAATATGTAGTTTCTATTTGCTGTAGTTGAAGAAACTCTAACGCTAAATGGAGTGATTTCTCACAGCTATGTGAACTTGCTGGTTATTCCCCCACCTTTCCCCTCCTTCGCGCCCTCATTACTCTTTACTCCCTTAACCTCAGACATTATTTAAGATCTCCTGCATAGTTCATAACCAATACAAATTACTGTGAGCTTTACACAGAGGTTAAGACTGAGAAAATGTATCAGAGCATAGAGTGTCGAAAGGACGAACAGGAGTTGAGTTTGAAAGGATCATTTTGCAAATTAACTTAAGATTAGTGACTTAACTTCCTCTATAAAAACACTGAGAGTGTATTACTCCAATCTGGATAAATAATTCACTTAACCTTAGCTCACCTTTTAGATTTGCCATGGTGTTATTTTTACTGTGGCTCTTTTTTGTCAAGGTTTTCTGCATTATCGACAAATCTGTGCAGCTTAATGCAGCCGGCTTTATGTGAGCCTCAGTGAGATGTGGCCTGCATCTACAATGATAGCTGTAATTAGTTGATAGCAAACTGCATTAGCTCCTCTGCTTGTGGTGGTGCATTACTAGAACAGTTTACTCTCTGAAGTTTTTTTTAAATTGGTATTGTAATTGCTTTTCTTAATCAAGACGATAGTGTAGACATCAGTTGTCAGCATCTATCTACTGAGTACTGTTGAAGGAAGACCTTGTTACTGAGTCATATTGTTGCTTATTGTCTGATATAAAAACAGAGTTGGTTTATTTATCTTGAGTTGGCAGTAAAACCCTGTTTATTCAGGTGTCAGTTCAAATAAATAAGATCGTATTTGTTATAGTTGAAGTCAGTTAGACTTTGATAGACCACGTATAATTGTGTTTGCATACATGTTACACATTTTAATTGGCCTTAGCCTGAGGTTAGTAAGGACGTTTACTGTAATTTTTCCTTGGTTTGAAAAGGGTCCGATTAGCTTGTAGCCTTGCATTTACACTATAATGGTTAGGTTTAGTGAAATATTTGTGAAATACCTGGCAAGCTAATGTTGTGTTTCAGTATGTATTGCATCCTCTCAATCAAATGAGTCCAACTCTTCTTTCTTCTGTGATGTGAAACATGTTTTCTTTTTCCTTTTAATTTTACATAACGAGCTGTGTCTGTCCTAGGATTGTTTTGAAGCAGCATATGATGGATTTACATTTTGATGTTTATTAATCAGTTGACTCGTTTGCTTGGATTAATAAGTCCGTTTCTCACTAAGTAGCTCAGACACATTACAAGCTTGTTTGAGTTTGTATGCCAGTGCCAGTCTCGGTTCATGAATCAATTTTTCCAACCATTTGGCATTCAGACTGAAGAATGGTATTTAGAAATTTATGTTTGTGGTGTGTGAGATCATAACTCACTGCAGTGTCTTTGGCTAACATCAGAATTAAAATTGATCTCTGCCCAGTTTTAGTTGGTGTAACTGATTAAATGTGACTCGTGTAGCTTTAAGTTTAGCCAGTTTGTATTTCTCTCCTCCTTTTTTAGCATCTGTTTAAATTAAGGTTGCTTCCTCTACAGGAAATTGTAGTATCAAATAAAGAACCTAAAATGTTTTTATGAACTACCCAAAGGAAGTGAAACCAGAGTTATTAAGTGTCCACTGTGTTTACCATCTCCTCAGGTCCATTCTCAGACGTGGTCACCACAAATCTCAAGCTCTCCAACCCTACAGACAGGAATGTGTGTTTTAAGGTGAAGACGACAGCGCCGCGCCGGTACTGTGTGCGGCCAAACAGTGGAATCATCGATGCAGGCACCTCAATCAACGTCTCAGGTGAGGATTAAAGGAGTGGAGTTAGGGTCCTTAAAGATGCCTGCAAGTTACTCTATTTGCTCACTTACTTACCTACTGGCTACCTCAACATGTGGCTGCTGTGTTGCTTAAACAGTTAGTCTACCACCCGAAAATGAATTAGAGATTTTAAATCACTTATCGGACACATCTTTTATTGCATTAAATACCAGTAATTGGTGGTTGCAGCTTCTCTAATATGAGAACTATAAATATAATGTTAAAGAGAGCAACTTGAAGGTTTACTTTTTGTTGTGATGTTATAGAATATGTAGACAATAGATAAAGTAATACAGTCACTACAGCAGTGACTTGTGAGTCAGTTTTTTATTTGTATCTTGATAAAAAAACAAAAAACAAGTACACGTAGTCATGACTCAGTGTATGTGAGGAAGGCAAATTATTATCCCAGTGTTATCCCTATAAAGGGGTTTCTTCTTTTTACATGAACACACAACTCTTCTCTCATTACAAAGTACTTCCCCATCCCCACGGCACAGGCACTGCTGGTAGGCCTCATTCCCAGTCGAGCAGTTTAAGATAGACAGGTACAGGCTAATGTTTCCACACTATGCCACCTCTGCCATTTACAGCCTCAGAATCATTTTACAACCTCCCCTATCTGGTGTCAGTGTCTGCAAACTGTATCCTGCAGTCAGCAGTGGGCGACAAACCAACTTAGTCCACTCTGTCGGTTGCCGTCATGTTTCAGCCTTATTTGGCTGTGAGTCATAGATTTGAGTCTCAAAATGAGACTTCTTTTCTGAGAATGTAGTCATAATGGTAAATGTATAGGCACATTCTGTTCCCCCTTTCTTTTCTACCTGTCTTCAGGGAGTACTCAAGCTTTCATAGTGATATCAAAGCAGTGTTCCTAAAAGCTAACAGCAAGGTGTGGGTTCTTATCTTGCTATAAATGTTCGTTGTTAGATTAAACAGGTTGTTTCACCTACTTATGTAAGTTTTGTCATTAGTATGTGGGTATGAAGAGGACTACCTGGTATTTCCAAGATACTCCTGTTACCTTTACATCTTCATTACTGGGTGCACTCCAAACCCCAATAGCTCAGTGCCTGTTTGTACCAGTATAGTTTCTAGTCCATTTAAATTTGACATGTGAAATTCCACTTACTGATTATGTCATCTTGAATCAGCAAATAAACTGTATACTAAACTACTACATAGTGCACCAGCATTATTGTGAATAATTCAGACTAATAAACACACATGTGACGTGGCTTGTTATGGCTGAATCCTAATGTAATGTAAATGTACATTTCATTTAAACTATGTCAAAAGATTAAATTTACCACATTGACTCTACTACTGGTCGCTGTTTTAATACCAGCTGGTAGATTCATTGTCATACCTGACAGCTCCTATGCCATCTGCAGTCCATTTGAATGGTATTCGTTGATCATGCTTATACATAACAAGTGGTATGCTGGCCTGGCCAAATGGAGCACAGCCATATTTGCCAGACCCCTTGGAAGAGGTCTGATATACCAAAATGACTGAAAACACCCTTGAGGTTGTGTAGGGCCTTTTAATCATAAGGTTTGCATAAGAACTGCTGTGGGCTGACTTTGGACATAGTGTATAGTATTATATGGCACTGCAGTACAGCTCTACATGTACCCTGTGGAGTTTTTGAACACTAGTAGCACTGTGGAGTACTTTTATGAGGGGACAAGAACAAGCATACATAATAGTTTCACACTATTCATCTTCAGATGGTAGTAATGCACCAAGCAACACAGCCATGTGGCAACAGTAGCAGAGGTGAAGAATGTAGCAAGCAAATTAACTTGGCCAGCGCAGGCTTCAGCACCTTCAAAAAACAGCTTTACAAATTTTCTGTTTGTTAGACTTCAAGGATACACACACTGTGTTTTGTTTTTTACTAAATTTAAACAGCCGTTTTGCTGGTTTACAAGAAAGCTCCATAGGGCACCTTGAAGTGTTTTTATTTCTAGTCTTAAAACCTGCTTCTCTGAACACACCAGACTATTATAGCAGTGGAGAGAAATATACGTCTCGGTTGTTATACCAACATTACTAATTGAAAATAGTCCTTCTCAATAATATGACAATATCTGTATTAAGGTATTCAGGCAAAAGGTATCGTTTTGTCTATAGTCTCTGTCTAAAAAGACTGCATAGGATCTGGTAGTTGTTGCAGCTGGGTTAGTCTCATATTTCTAGCCTGTAATTTCTTATAAGGCAGCGCAAAAGCTGCTCAGACATCTACTGGCATGAGGTGAGGGAGAACAGCATGCCACTGGATACCTACAAACCCATGAAGTGTCATGTGCTGGCTTAGCAGAGGATACAAACAGTGCTTTTGAAGCTCAGCTTGGCCGTAACTGTATATGTTGAATGTAGCCATGACCACAGGAATGGTGCTGAGCTTGATTGGTGTTATGTAGCAGCAGCATCCAGTGGAAAAATATGTGGCATGAATGTTTCAAAAATCCTTGTGTCCACAAATATTGAGCATATTGTGGGAATATGTCAGGAGTTCGTCTGACATACTCTGGACATGTTGTCATAGCAGAGAAGACGGAAAGCGAAACACCTTCCCTCAATAAAACGTAACAGTTTGTTTGGTGCAGCTACCTGAGTTAGCCTCATTACTTTGTCCTTTCACACATCGCCTGCATGTCAATGTAATGAATGCACAAAAACCTGATTCTCTCATCTTAACCAACATCTGAGTCCATATTCATAAAAGATTTCTGCTCAAAAGTTACTCATGGCTCTGAGCATGTAAGCACATGAGTGATCTTTTCTAATATACACAAGCTACGTCAGCTCTTTCACCCACCAGTTAGGTTCCTATAACAAAACCCGATCTCTTAGTGGTAGCTAATTCCTTCACATGTGTGGTGGGTTTAAGTGCCGTTGACTTGTGTGTTGTTTCTCACCCAGACGTAGACCTGGTGGCATTTGTTAGTACTTTTTTCCTTTTGAATATTGAATAAGTCAGACACAGGAGAGCACAATCAGGAGTGTGAGAGCTCGCTACCCTGAGAAGTCTGAATATGAATACGTTTTATGAGTTTGCCTTACATCCTGGTGAGTTTTCCCTCCAGGCTTGTATCTCCACATCTCTGCTTGACTTTACTCTCGTTCCTACTCCCACGCTATATTGTCTCAGTAGGTTTGCTGATCTTTGACCAGGTTTTTGTGTTGAGTAATACAAAACAAAGTGGCCGGGGATCACCTTATTACATGTCAGGCTGTGACAAGGTTGCTGCTATAGATAGGGGTGTAGCAGTGGGCCTTATATTATGGTATAATGTATCATATCATATCTTGTTTCATGCCACATTGTGTTACACTGGTGTTGAATTCACCTCATAGCTTGTTCAGGATATATTGAGCAGTGCAGGGCTTTTGTTATTAAAGTGAGATGTTCCACTGTGTTCTGGCTCCAAATTTATTTCTTTATCTTTGTTATATTGTCAAACACAGCTTCTGTTTTCTGCAATATGCTGCAGAGAATTCCCTTAAAGTGGGTCAGCAAGAAACAAGGAAGTCTTAAGTTTGATACTTTCAGTGAAATGAACTGACATAATACTTTTTTAAATGCATGGAACATTTTCAGGCATTGTTATTTTATAATATATTACATGATAATAATTGTTTTGTGTATAATAAAAATAAAGCTGAGACATTTACCGACACAAAATGTTAATATTTTTGATAGTCGATGGGATGATTTGCTACCCTCGTAGTTTCAATCGTAGCATCTGGACTTGCTTGAGTTTCTCGAAGACGTTCCACCTCTCATCCCAGAGGCTTCATCAGTTCTAAACTGACTGGTTGGGAGTTCCAGATTTTTATCCTCTTCAGGATCCATTAATACTATTGAAGCTTCAGTCTGCTGGGGGTGTGTTGCCCCTCGCCTCATTATGTGAGTCGTTAGGTCCTTCCCTCTCACAATGGGATTTGTTAGGGCCCGTTGTGGCCATGTGTGAATGGGTTCTGTTCTTCCTGGGTAGAGAATGTAAAACTGCATTGTATACTGGTGAGAGGAGATGTCGCAAGCCTCCCCAACCTGGCCACAACGGGCCCTAACAAATCCCATTGTGAGAGGGAAGGACCTAACCACTCGCATAATGAGGCGAGGGGCAACACCCACCCAGCAGACAAAAGCTTCAACTGTGTTAATGGATCCTGAAGAGTTTAAAATCTGGAACTCCCAACCAGTCAGTTTTGATCTGATGAAGCCTCTTGGATGAAGGTGGAACGTCTTCAACAAACTCAATTAAGTCCAGATGCTACGACTGAAACTACGAGGACAACCATGACCTGGATGACTGAGAACCTTCACAGACATGATGATTTGCTACTTTTCTGCTGTTTAAATATAACTGTAGATGGAATATATTCGGATTTTACTGTTGTCATTTTTTAAAACAAGACATTTGTAGACATTGCCTTGGCCTCTAGGAAATGGTGATAGGCAATTGTGACTATTTCCTGACATTTTATAGATTAAACAAGATGTGTTATTAGCAGATTAACATAAATCCTCACATTTTCTGCAGGGCCTGTAATAATCGTTTTCTGCACAGGCGCCATGGGTCGACCTCTGTAAGCACTTCAACGTTAGGTAGTTGCTGGTAATTCTGTTGTGAGCATCTTTTCTCACGGGACACAATTAATCAGTGACAGGAAAGGAAAGTTTCTTTACCTCCCTCCCTCACCCCTCTAATGGTTCCATTCATCATCAACAAGAAGGCAGGCGATTACCATCCTACTTGACCGTGTTGACTACAATTAGCCTCTGTGAGCTTTATAAATGATTGCCCAGTGTGAACTAAGAATACTAAATCGTGCCATTAGCAGGAAAAGCTCTTTGTAAAGGTGTGTTCAAAGGCTGTAGATCAAAGATGATTTCATTCACTTTTTCACCGATGGTGGATGTTTTCCCTCTCAAGCTTTAGCTGAGGACCTTTTAATATTATTCAGTGTTGCTCAAAGCACTTACATGCTTTCCTGCCTCCATTCTCTGGTATTGTCCCCTCGGACCCAGGGTAGATGGCCATGCAAATTGGGTCTGACGGAAACAGGACGTTCTCAATCTGTTCGTGCCGTCTGTTTCTGATTTGCAATATTGAACTACCCTGATTGCTGTAATGGTGCACTACATGAGGTTTTCCACTCTAGGGAGAATTGGCATGTGCCATATATGAAAACCATCCTGATAGCTACACTGGCTTTGAAATTAGCCCGTTTGTTTCCAGTCAAAGTCACAGAAAGCAAGCATTGTAGACATAGTTGGTGCTGATTTCAAAATATGTATTTCAGTTATATCCTGATTTAAAACATGTAGTCAAAGGAGGAAGCGATCAGCCATCAATAGCTGTTTTCATCCTTTCCTCACTTCCAAACCCCTGCGCTGACATAAGAAAGTGATCACTGTAAATCATTGTTACAGCTCTACAATACCTTCTCAGTCACTGGACTAACATCAAATAACACACCACGGACTGAGAGGACTGATGTGGTGATGGATTAAAGTAGTATTCCAACTCCACACCTGCTTTTTGTTAGCGCAATATGTAATGTTAAAGAAAAAAGACAGAGTTAGAGGCTGTTAGAAAGATTACCCCCTGGGGTATTTGTACATCCGTCAGTGTTTAGCCGTCATGGTAACATAGAAATTCATCTTCACCACTTTTTCCGAGCAGCAGGGGCAACCTCATACCCTTGAAGACATGAAGGCCCAAGATTACAGTCTGACAAACACATGGGTATTTGATACTCCCTTATTTTGCTTCAATCTGAGGAGCGAACACACGAGTGGGGAAAAAGAAAGTGTTGGAAACTTGCTACCAAAGATGAAACAAGGGCCTAATCATAATGTTTATATTTGGAACAGCAGATTTTTTATTGCTGAGCTTCACCCACAAATCATATTGCGTTCCTACCTGTCTGCCACAGTTTCTGCAGATGAAACTAACAAGACACTCTGATGTGTTTTCCAGACTCCCTTGAGGATGGGGAGTGAAGATGGAGTTTGAAAGATTTGGAAATAAAACTGAGGGTGTCAGAAAAACCAAATGATCATAATAACCCTGTTCACCCAGCGTTGTGGGGTGCAGCCTTTGCATGTGCATGTGTCATATTATTACTTATTTTTGGCTGTAAATTAAAGGCAAATATATATTTGGTTACAATGTGTAATCTGTGTGTTATAAACACTACTGTCTTCACAGGAGCCGTATCATACATGATCTCACAACACCTCTGCAGTGTTTTACTTCTTTTTCCTTTTTCCTTTTCCTAATTTTGCAATCCCTAATTACATGTAGAGAATCTAATAATAGTGGCAATATTTTGAAACTTTTAAGCAGTTGATTTCCTAATTGTCTAATTTAACGATGTGTGCTGAAATTTCAATACCATTGTATTTAGAGCTCTGTAATATTTTACTCTGAAAACTGTCTATTCATTAGTTCCTTTTTTCCTGATAGTTACCTCCGCCAAGCGCGAAGCCGGCGTTTGTCTGTCTGTCTGTTTGTTTGTTAGCAAGATAACTTGAAAAGTTATGAACGGATTTTGATGAAATTTTCAGGAAATGTTGATAATGGCACAAGGAACAGGTGATTAAATTTTGGTGCCCCCCCTGCCCCCCGCTCTCTCCCCCCAAAGTATATTCGGCATTAATTGGACCCCAACATTCATCGCAGCGGCTCACTTTTTACATTTTAGCGCCTCGCACCCCACCCTACACCCACGACCACCCCAACCC
>OMNN01052438.1:0-13807 GCA_900302755.1 Chromis chromis
AAAATATTTTCAAGTGAACTAATATTGTTGAGTAATATAAAGTAAGTAAATAAGAATTCAAAATAGGCTATTAATTATTCACGTTTTTAATTAGTTAAATGATACAAAGACTATAAAATGCTGTTTTAAAAGCACATATTAGACATTTTAACCCACATTTAGGTTAATTATTCTAATAGTTTTAATCTGCTGGCTGGGTAAATAATACGAGAAACAATATACTCATAAGACTACTTGATATATCTCCAGTTTAATGTGCAGATGAACAGAGTCGATGATGATAAACTTCCACGGACACTCCCACAGGGGAAGGACCAGCTCAGGCACGCTTAGGCGCAGCTAGCTGGGAGGGGACGACACGGCGGCACAGGACGGGTCTACGATACCCTGAAAACTTCCCTAACAGTGAAAGGAAAGACCACTTTAATTTATTAGCTACGTTTCTCACATTGTCCTGCTAAGAGGTGATGCTGGGTGTGGCAGGAATGACGGGCAGGTAAGTTTTTTTTTTAGTGGCAAACCAAAACAAAACCACCTAACTTTAATGGTCAGCTAGCTCCGGAAGCTAAAGCTAACGTCATATTAGCTTGCCAACGTAGCTAATCACAGTGGTAAAGTTAGCTTCGCCGCTACGCTAGAATACATGCCCAGTTTTGAAGGCTTTAATCATTAATATCAGTACATATTTTAGCGTAAACCAATAGTTGAAATGTTGATTCACAAACGATGCGTTAGATTATAGCTAGTTCCCCAGTGTCGGCCAAATAACGTTGGTATTCTTTCCCACATTGGAGCTAGTTGTACCGTTAGCATGCTAGTTGGTTAGCTTGTTTGTAGTAGTCCAGTTAGCTAACTTTAACAAATTTACTTTTTTAATTGTCAACATTATGTGAATTATTGTCATTCACATAGGTTTAACGTCCTTAATGTGTTTTCAGCAATGATAAAGATGTATTTGAAATTATTTAAGGGCTGCAGCTGATTACTTTTACTGGAAAAGTATTAGCCAAACCAAACAAAACCTAAATTAATCTAGGTTAGCTTTAGCCATTGTAGTTAAAGGGTAACTTAATTTTAACATCTTTGTGTTCAACAGAAAGCCTCAGACAGCATTTGCCCTGGATTACTGATTGAAAATGTCACATGGTATTGAGTTGTATATTTATAAGATAATATCACAACCTGGGTTTTAATCAGTCTATTAGTAATATGGTGTTTGTGTGTGTGAGAAAGGCTGCAGTCTAGACCAAACCTCAGCTCATCTATTCCTTTTACCAAATTAGGTGATGACTGTGCAATGAGTAACGGTGTTAGTGAGTTCATATATTATTTCCATTCTCCAGCGTGACAGCTGTTGAAACAAGCTCAGCAGTTGATGTGGGAGCTATGTGAGATATGATAAACATTGGTCCAAACATGCCTTACAGCTATTTGTCGGCTCAACATGTCAAGGGACTATGGGAAAGTAATGTACTAATATGTATTTTATTGTCTCGTGCTACAGCATTGCTAATGCCCTAGCCAGTGCAGCCTGTGAGCGTTGCAAGAGTGGCTTTGCTTCGACTGAGAAGATTGTCAATAGTAATGGAGAACTGTACCACGAGCAATGCTTTGTGTGTGCCCAGTGTTTCCAGCAGTTTCCAGAGGGACTCTTCTATGAGGTAGCACACTCGGATCTACTATTCGCTGTATTTCACCTCACAAGTCAACACAATGATGAGTCATACTTTGTGTACGGCATGCGTGCTGATGATCTGTCTGGTTTTATGTATCAAATGTTTTGAATGTTTCTCCTTACAGTTTGAAGGAAGAAAATATTGTGAACATGACTTCCAGATGCTCTTTGCTCCTTGCTGTCACCAGTGTGGTGAGTGTTATAGGCCCTCAAGCGGTTATTTGGTTAGACTTTTTTTCTACCCTCACAACTCGACAGAAGCAACACAGAAAAATTATCTTATGCACTTAGTGGAGGGGCTTATTTTGACCTTTTGGGGATTTGCTTGGTATTGGCAAATCAGCTATGTGTGGTACATTTGCACAAAGCATATTACATTGTTAATTAAGCATCCATTTTAAATATTGCTGTCTTGGTACACTCTCAATTTTTGTGGCTGCACACCATTGTCTTATAAGGACATTTCTACTCAGCAGGCACTTCACAAATATGCTTTACAGCAGAGTATACCACAACATTCAGCCTTTACCGTGCCTCCCTGTTTGTGTATAAACATCTCCATGAGCTGTTTGAGAGATCAGATCCCAGTGTATCCTTACTGAACTTTAAGTCTATTTATTCTTTAATTTAGAACTTCCCACTTGTGTTTAGGTCACCCAAGATGCCTTTTAGTGCATCCTGGGTGCATCTCTTAAGCTTAATTTAAATACTGCTTGACTGCATCTGGGGAGAGACAGATGTGTTCTAATTAAATTAAATGGATGATTAAATGCATTCAACATTAGTCTTGTATTAAGTATCACTAAGAGAACAATACAGAAAGCAATATAGTACATTGTAGGAAAACTGGACATTGGAGCACTCCTTAGTAACTTCTGTACACTATCCTAAAAGTAGGATGTAAAATAGTCGCAACATATATCGGAGAAGTCAAACTTAGACTTGACTGAAGCTGATCTTTCACTTATGGTTTTCCTCAGGGGAGTTCATCATCGGTCGTGTCATTAAGGCCATGAACAATAGTTGGCACCCTGACTGCTTCTGCTGTGACATTTGCCAGGCTGTGCTTGCAGATGTGGGGTTTGTCAAAAACGCTGGCAGGTAAGTATCCCATCTTATTACAGTCTTAATATAACTCTGTGACAGCCTGTAAAACAGGTGGTTACACACGTCAAGCTGCTGACTCACTCACTTTTGCGTTCTCAAAAATGATAGAATTTTCAGTAGCTGTGATGGAGTGAGTCTAAATGTTATTTGAGGCTGCAGAATCTTTCTTGACACCCCAAATTCTTTTTCTCCTCCACTTACCTTAGGCACTTGTGTCGCCCGTGCCATAACCGCGAGAAAGCTCGTGGCCTGGGCAAGTATATCTGCCAGAAGTGCCATGCCATCATTGAGGAGCAGCCACTAATCTTTAAGAATGACCCCTATCACCCAGACCACTTCAACTGCAGCAACTGTGGGTCAGTATCAACACTCCACACTACTGTTTAGTACAGATCCACAAGCTTTAGGATATATCTAAGATCCACATGTTTGTCATTGTTTTATGTGTTCCAATGTTTCTCTGTCCCCAGGAAAGAATTGACGGCTGAAGCCAGGGAACTGAAGGGAGAGCTCTACTGTTTGCCCTGTCATGACAAAATGGGTGTGCCAATCTGTGGTGCCTGCAGGAGACCTATCGAAGGGCGTGTTGTCAATGCCATGGGCAAGCAGTGGCATGTGGAGGTTTGTGAACAAGAGTTATATTTATCAATACACAACATACAAATCATGCATTTTCAAAGTTATCTGTAACATGTTGCTGTTTTGCTGAGGCCTTCAGGGTTTACTTTAGGAATCATGACCTGAGTTCATTATTTGATATATGTTTGGAAAAAAGTAAGGAAAGGCATTATATTTTTTTCTGTAGTTTGGTAGAAAAAAGAAAACTCAGGTGTTGATATCTAATGTTTACATTTGCCAACTTTGTCCAAATGCATAGAAAGAGGTACACAAAAGGGACCGACCTTTAAGCACAAAAACTAATGTCAAAATCGTATTGCAGTAATTCAGGCAAAACTTCAGTGTAACAAGTGTGCATTAAAAACATTGTAAGTTGAATTGCAGGAAGTAGACTTCAGAAAGACTACTGACAGGTTAATAATATAGGACAAACGTCACACAAACCACCTTTTATAGTTCATAATATATGTAATATAGCCTTCACACAAAGGAAGAATAAAAATCTATTATGAATTTCACATTTAGTTATCATTACTTATGCACAAGAAAATTACATTCATTAAATAAACCAATTTAGAACCAAAGCACAGAAAATGAGCTCATTTAAGTCCGTAGAGAGATGTGAGCACTTTTTAAAAGATTATTTCTCCTGAGGCAGAGCTCAGCAGATCAAACTGTGTGTTCCTCTGTCTGGAGGCTGCCGAGTTTTGTACTGTTCAAAAAGCTCAGAACTATCAACTGTGTATAGCAGTCAATTTAATGCTAAAGATGGTAATTAGCTCAAATTAATTTTGCATCTACCCACTTCATGAATTTATCTCGCAAGCACCAGAAAAGTAACTATTTTAAAAACACTTTGGGCACAACACCAGTGGATCGTTTCTCCACAGCACTGGGGGCTAAATGTGATTTGAAAACAAAAAAACACTGTAGGATTACTCTAGTATTCAGACAGTGAATATTTCTCTTGTGTCAGGACTGAAACTTTCATAACATGTCTAGATCAGTAAATATATTCATGTAACTCTCATGTAATATTCATGTTTCTCACTATTATTAAAGAAGTCAGCACCCTCCTCGTGTGTGTTGGCA
Source organism: Chromis chromis (assembly GCA_900302755.1). Lineage (NCBI taxonomy): Eukaryota > Metazoa > Chordata > Actinopteri > Pomacentridae > Chromis > Chromis chromis. Next base: position 4,493 of record OMNN01052438.1, read on the forward strand.
CCTGCTATAGTCAGTTTCAAATGCCTTCGTTATGGGTTTAGTCTGAGGTCCCTCTTTCCCTCAACAGCATTTGTTTTTGTTTACAGCATTTTGTGTGTGCCAAGTGTGAGAAGCCTTTCCTTGGTCATCGCCATTATGAGAGGAAGGGGTTGGCTTACTGTGAGACTCATTATAACCAGGTAAGAAAGCCAAGTAAAATAATGGCATTGAGGACACGACAGTCATCACAATATTAATAAAGTCTCAGAAAAAGTGACACAGTCCTACTAAACCCTTATTGCTTTGCCAAATAAAAGAATTTGTGTTCGGATAAACACGTAATCTTCTTGTTTCTTTCTTATCAAGCTCTTCGGTGATGTGTGCTATCACTGCAACCGTGTGATTGAAGGCGATGGTGAGTATCGGAGTGATAAAGCTCATAATCAGTATGGTGTTTTCAGTGATTTACACAAAGTGTTGCTTGAAGATACAGCAGTTGAATGTTCATAATTTCCCTAACCCTTTTATTTTCTGTGACTCCCTTCAGTTGTGTCTGCTCTGAACAAGGCCTGGTGTGTCACTTGTTTCTCGTGCTCCACCTGCAACACAAAACTCACCCTCAAGTAAGTGATACTGCTCGTTCTAGTTTCTTCTACTTACTAATGACTTGATATACTACCAGTTGTCCTCTGTTTTCTCTAACACTCCTACTTTGACGCTTGACGCTTGTCTGTGTGTATTTCACTCTCTTTTGACAACTCTTCCCTCTTGGCTCTTTTCCTTTTCTCACTTTTCCTCCAATTTCTCCTTTTACATGCTTCACTTGCCGCATCTATGGTAACTCAGAGATAAGTTTGTTGAAATTGACCTGAGGCCAGTGTGCAAGCACTGTTATGAGCGCATGCCTGAGGAGCTGAAACGCCGCCTGGCCCGACGTGAGCGTGATGCCAAAGACCGCAAGAAAAAGCCCGCTGTCTGTTTGTAGACTTATTACTCTTTACAACTCACCACTCCGTGCGCTGGTTGGTGCTATCTCTGCCTTCCTCTTTTGCTGTAGTGTTCCATGTTTACTCCTTTGACAGTATATGGCATGCCATTATTTATCATTTATTTTCTGAAGTGAAACCCAAAACAATGCAGTTGTTTTGTGGTGATGCTGTTTGTGTATAACCCTACAAGTACGCATGGATATTGAATAGGAATTTGGCTCAACTGATGCATTTGAGTAGGGCTGTTGCTAAGGATTAGTTTCATTATCAATTTATCTGCAAATTCTTAATTAATTTATCAGCTGTTGTGTCAATAAAATAAAGAAAAAAGCTCCATGGTGGCATGTTCAAATGTTTATTTAATCCAATCAACAGTCCCAACGCCCAGAGATCTCAGTGCTTATATTCCTTTTCCTTTCCTTCTTTGCAGGAACAAGTTTGTTGAGTTTGACATGAAGCCTGTTTGTAAAAAGTGTTATGAGAAGTTCCCTCTTGAGCTCAAGAAAAGGCTCAAGAAGCTGGCAGAGTCTTTGGGACGCAAGTGAGCTGCTCCAGGCCAAACAACCTGGAAGTATTCCTGCTATGTCTGTAATGGTAAAATATCCAGGGAACTGCTGCATTACAACACCAGAGCCTGGTATTACACCAGTACTTCAATAGTAAAAACGCAAGTCTGGGATCCCTTTAAAACAAATATAAATATATACCACTGTGGTCTTGTCATAAACATAAACTGTTAGCAGATTTTTTTTCTTGCTGTTGTTTTTTTGTTGTTGTTGTTTTTTTTAAATATGTAAATGCTTTTGTTTTTAAATACATTCCTAAATTGTCCTAATTTCTCTCCAATGCAAGACACATGATATTCCAGTTTATTATGCCTTTACCACGAGTGTAATAGTTAACCGTTGTGTGAAACTTGAATTTGAAAAGATTGATTGTTGGCATTATTTTTTATTACACCTGTGCCTTGAGAATATGAACAATGTGTATTAAAATAATACAGTTATGCCTTAGTATATCTATCTTAATAAGACAGTATCTGAAAGCAGAATTTTATTAGACTTTTCACCTTGAGCTTTCATACCTCAGTATGAGTAATTCTAAAGCAACCACTGTGTTCTTAAGGGTATTGTAATGGTGCCTCTTTCTGCGAACATGAAAAAAATAACATGTCTCAAGGAAAACTTAAAATGAGCCATTATTGATAGCATCTACAAACTTATGTTTTAATTAAACCACACTTGGATGTACAATGATGTATGTTAAAAGTATCTATGTAACTTAAATTCTGGTACCTACTGATCAGCCTTAAAGGAAAGGTAAAATTACACAGGTAATTATTTTATTCAAAGAATTACTGCATGGCTACAGCCACAGTTTGGGAGAACATGTGACATTAGAGATGGTACTATATCAAAAAGACTGTAAAATCCTAGTCTTATCATCTGGTGTAAAGATGTTTGGTATGCTTTCTGTGTGTATGGTACTGTAATATTACTGCTTGTACTGTAAATGCCTGGGGTTTGTTAGTCTGATATTTTTAGCCAAATTAACATTTGCAACTTTCTGAGGAAAAAACAGTTCAAAAGGAATCCAGATGAAACGAACCTTCAGCTGATTATTTAACAAGAAAACGCTTTGATGTTAAAATATCGCTAGTGAGTCAGCGCATTGCTTGGGTTATTTGTTTAGAGAAAAAGTGCCAGACAAAAGAAAAAAAAAATATATATATATATATATTTGTTTGGATGAGCATTTTATTATGGAACATGGAATATACATTTATTTTGTCAGAGTTTACTTTTTATTGAATTGCATGAAATGGAGAATGACATTTTCCTGCAGCACATACACTGTTTAGTTCCCCCCCGACTGATCAATAAAGTATTCCTGAACGCATCATTGTAAATGTAGCATGTTAATGCCTGTTGATGTTCTGAAAAGATGCAATACAACCATATCAGTAATTTCCACAATCAAGCCATTCAGTTAATGAATGACGTTGACTTAATGAAAGAGTTGAGTTCTTAGAAACTTGCAGCATCACATGCCTCATTTGCAACATTCACAGATTATACATTATCATATATAATATAGTCAGTAGAAATTCCAGTACAAGCAAAATGCATAAGAGCAGCCAGCCAAGACAACAAGATGTAATGTGTAAATCCTACAGTCACATTACAAAGTAGTGTAAGAGGCTTCTGTTGACAGAAAATAGAGCCTGTATGTAATGCGTGCATGTATTTATATACATTATAGACAGTTTTAAAACGGTTGGTTGCTCTGCATGTTTTCTCCCTGAAGTAGCTAAATGGAATTCAGCCATCAGCGCTTTTCCTGCTGTTACATGTCAAACTATCTGCCAGTGGGAATGTGACATCTAAGTAACACTCCAGCTTTAATTGTTGGGATAGTACCTCTTAAGTTAACAATATGCATGTGATAGTAATTTAACACGGCTACAGTAGACTGAATATTTTAATTTCTAAGTAATGTTTAGCAAGCATTTAACAAGAAGAGTTCCTGTTTAATAGACTGATGCACTCAATTATTACTCAACTAATGCATTCCTAATTATAATATGAAGCATGAAAGGATGCATGATTTATCACAAGCTCCTGTGGCAGAACAAAGCCTGTGTGACTGATTCACACTTGAATAAACTCCTTCATTACTTAAAATGTCTTGAGATTAGCTGTAAACCAGTTGGATTCACAAATGCTGGGACCAGTGCATTTGGTAACGCAAACTCTGAACAGCACCAACTATGTAGCTTCCATCAGCTATGACTTCGTGTCCTTCAACGTGATTTGTTTATGTATTAGCTGATTGGACCAAAACTGTCCAGTCTAGTCAAGCTACTCATTCCACATAAAGCTTGAGACTAAGTAAAATGCAGTTTATTGTTTTGTCAGTGGCTCAGGGCAGGAAGAGGAGAGTTAAAATCCTTCAAAGGGACCATAGAGAGCTAGTAGAAGATGTTGAAGTGCAGGAGGAAGTAAATGTGAATACACGTAAACATCTGAGTAGCAGTTTAGAGTCACAGTGAGACAGTGACTGATTGAAATGTGAGACACAGTGGTGCAGTAAACAGTAATGGTTTGTTCCATCTCACATCATCAGGGGCCTTCTGCTCGACCATCTCTGATTTGCTTGAAACTTTTTTTCATCATAAACTATGGATCTTTAAAATGGTGTCTGAAATTTTAGCTGCTCTTTTACCCACTTTGAGATTATTGAAATTTAAGACTATGTTTGAATGACAATATCTCAGGAACTATTAAAGACTGTTCACTGTTATTTCTCATCATGCCATTATTATCAGTATCTGCAATATTGGACACATAGATTAAGTAGTCTCTGATCATGGGTAAGTTGAAATAGGTTAAAAAAAAAGTTAAAACTGTTAAGTCAAATTTCTGAGCACACATTAACAAAAAAATTGACAATGCAGAAGTCAACTATAGGGATATTTTCCGAAACATATGTATTTGCATGTCACAATAATACAAAACATATTTTCACTGAGGGCAGCACGGTGGCATGGTTGTTGGCACCGTTGCCTCACAGCAGCTGCTTCGCGTCCCACTTAGGACGCCTGGGATCTTTCTGTGTGGAGTTTGCATGTTATCCCTGTGCAGCGTAGGTTTTCACCGGGTAGTGTAGGTTTTCACCGGGTACTCCGGCTTCCTCCCACAGTCCAAAAACATGCTGAGGTTAATCGAGGATTCTAAATTGTTCATAGGTGTGAATGAGAGTGTGCTTGGTTGTTTGTCTCTATGTGTAGCCCTGTGATAGACTGGCGTCCTGTCCAGGGTGTCCTCTGCCTTCGCCCGAGTCGACTGGGATAGGCTCCAGCCCCCCGCGACCCTACAGAGGATTAAGCGGTGTATAAATGATGGATGGATGGATATTTTCATTGAACTTTCATAACTGATTGAAAAGTTGTACCACAAAAATATTGCAGAGCAGAGTTATGGAGTTTGAAGTTTTTTGTTATTGTTTTTTTAATATGGGCATATTTTTCATTTTCTGACTTTTAACTTTAATAGTTCCTGAGATATTGTTGTTCAAACATAGCCCCAGAAGTATTTGATGTATCAAGCTAGAATATCACAAATATCTTTAGAAATATCCGTATTAATGGTATAAAAACCTCCGGCAAATCAGAGATGGTCGAGCAGAAACTGTTCTTAAAATGTCATGATTTGAGACCCTAGTGGAAATGCCACAAATACTTGAGAAAAGGTCTGTGGGGAACAGAATGTTTTTTCACAGTGAACTGATTTACATATGATTTGATGACAAAATTGTTCGTCAATAAGTCAGATAAGCTACTAAGGACATAAAGGGTTAGCAATTAATTAGATTTCTTCCTCTCCAGAAGTTACATTTATACCAAACCCATGCCTGCAGACAGCTAGCCTGGCTCTGCTGGGAAACATTTGACCTCTAATAATGAGTAATTAACACAATTACACATCAATGCATGTTGCTTGTTTAATCCATACGTAAGCAGAACTGTGAGATGTGGTTTCATTAGAATATTACTTCTTGGTGAGCAGCTGACTGTGCTTGGTGAGCACAATCAGCTTTAGAGGTGTTGATGGGTGTATTTTTAAACCTGAACAGAGCCAGGCTGGTTAATTTCCCCTGCTCCCAGTTCTGCTAAGCTAATTACCTGCTGGCTCTAGCTTCATATATCATACAGGTACAGGGGCGATAATTACCTTCTTATTTAACTAATGCATTAGTCACATCAACACGGATTACCATCTGTATGTGAATTGCATGCACATGTTACGTGTTGTTGCTGTAAATATTAATAATTGTAGGTCATGCAGATCATATTTTTTAGGGATTTCAGACCTATTGGAGAGGGACTGGATCCCTACATGGGGCTGTTAACCACACTCGGATTAGACGAGTAATGATGGGGAACATGTAAGAGGAGTTTTGACAGCTGGCTCTTAGAATGACGCAGTGTGGGTGGCATGTTTGTGTGCCGTGGCCGAAGATGTGACGGTAAACCCAAGAAGTGCAGTCTGAAAGTCGCCCATTCACCAAAGGTCATGTCAAGGAGGTTTTTGAGGTCATCTGCATCACTGAAGACCAGTGCCGAACCATTGAGGTCATTGCTTTCCACAATATCGATGTACTTGCGGTGGTATTTCATCCTCTCCAACTAGAAAAACACAGAAAATGTAAGATCATAATTATATCACTTCATCCTCACTGATAAGACTGAATTGATATAAATACAGTTTTGATTTGCACAATAGTGTGAGGTGAATAAACACATAATACTGAATAAATAAATACAGCTTTGTAGCAAAGACATTCTTCAGAAAAAGCCATTCTCTGTACTTAGAATCAACATGTCCCTCGTCATATAGTAATGTTAACTGCTAGTGCTTGTTTTAAACAGCCTAGCCCATCCTCAGGGTTTACTGTTCACTCTCTTTCCATCATGTCAGAGTTGTATTAAGTTACTGCAACGGTTTATCAGAAATGTGTCCACAAAATGATCCATGTGTATTTTCTGTGTTTTTTGACAGCAGATGAGTAATAGAACTATAAAGGGAGCTGTTAGTTGAAGAGCTGCAGGCGACAAGCTGCACAACTTTAACTTCTCAGAAAGGCAAAACTTCACTGTACCTTTGTGTTGTGCAGAAAGGTACTTGCATCGTGTGAAAGTCGGACTGTGATTGCTCATGGCTAGATGGAAAAATGCCAATTATTGACTATTACAGCACGAGTTTGCTTGGCTTCTTTATAAAAGGTACATTAGTTGTTCTGTTGTATTCCCTGCAAAAAGCTTCTCGACAAACTTTTACTGTATTATTAACCAACACATATGGATACCACCAGTAACCCCGGGTGTTGCCAAATCGGGTATAATTTTAAAGACGTTCTTACCTCTTTACACACATCCTCTGTACTCATTTTGATGATAGTTGTGATTGGCAGAGGAGCGAGGTTCCTCATCCAACCAGAATCTTTCAACCTGGATGTCCCTCTGATCTGAGCCAGCTCCCTCCTAATGGAATGATCCAGGTTCACTGTTGCCGCTTCAAACGTCTTCAAGTCGTTCACGGTAAATTTGAAATCCACTGTGAGGAATCTTTCAAACATCTCAGGATCTCCATCATGCTCAAGGAGGTCCTCTATCTGTGTGCTCATGACATACAGCTCTGCACGGGACCCACTGAAGACTTCCCATAAGGTCTTTGAATCATCCATGTTGGGCACACTCTTAGGATCAATATCTGCCCTCTGCTGAGCATCTTCCACACACTGGATGATCCAGCTAAGCCGGCAGGGCCACTGATTGGCTAAGACCACCCATGCTGCAATGTATTCTGACTGAGGAAGCTCTTTCTTTAAGGCCTTCATGATTATCACAGTTACTTGAATAGAGTTGATCACCCTCCTCATTGACATGACGTCATCTAACATGTACTTGTTTAGGAACCTTTTATTGCTGCTTAGGACGTCCCAGACCAAACTCTCTACTTCCTCTTCCTGTACACCTACTGTTGCTGTATTTTTATTGATCAGTGTTTCTGATGCAACCTCCTCTAAAGGGACATTTGAGAAAGATGCATTTATTCTGTGCTCACCTTCCCTTGAGGAAGAAGTGCTAGTGAGGCTGTAAAATAAATTGCGCCTCGACTCATCGCACAGTGGTGGGACCGTGAAGGCCAGAGTCACTATGCGGTTCAACAGTGCATAGGCTCTGTCCTCTTTGCTGAAGCAGCCATCTGCAAAGTTCACTTTCTCTACAAGAACCTGCGGATTCACTGCCAGAATGGAAATAAATGGGCTCTCCTCATCTGAAAGCAGAATGTTGATGGCATCCAGAACGGCAACAATTTTCTGGGGAGAGCAGCGATCCAGACTTGTGATATTCAGCACCACTCGAATCCTTCTCCTCTCAAACACCTCCATAAACTGGATGAAGCTAGACAAAAGCCACATTTCCTTTCGGACCTCGTTCATGAAGCCCAGCTGGCTGCTGATCCTTTCGTTGTCCATCCCCCTCTTAATGTTCAGGTCCTGGCTGAAAATGAGGTTCTTACCCATCAGGAAGGTAAACCTCAATGCACTTGCTGCAGGGACCCCTAACGCAGCAATGATTAGGCCCTCCAGCACACCCACATGGCTATCTGGTTCACTCATCGTCCCATTTGATTCCAGCTCGGCTTTGGGGAGGCCAAATGTCAACACGAACACCAGGATGATAGCTGGTATCACAAGAATGCACAAGACGAGAAACCACAACGGGCAGCAACAAATCTTCTTGGATCTCCAATGGTCTGGACCATCCTTCACAATCTGATGTTTTTATAAAAACAATACACAGGTCAATGGAGAAGCAGGTTAGATGGTACTGCCAAGTTTTTTGGCAAGTTTCTAGAAGTAGCAGAGTTGGTTGGCCCTTGATTTGGACTTAAATAATAAACTCTTTGTGATGAAATTCTTACATTCATTGTGGCCATCCTCATGACACTGATGATAATTTGACTTTTCATGTTGCACAATCATGAGGGTAAAATATACATTTTCAAGTGGCATCTAGTTGATCGTTTTTGTACAACCAAGGACTCTGGTAATTATCTAACTTTTGGTCGACCATCACCACCATCAGGCTCACATTTTTGGTTCTGCAAAATAGTGAAATATCTCCATAACTACTTTTATTTTACTCTCAGCATGAGCTAGAATAACTTTGGTCATACTTTCTTCAGTACATATTTATGTTGATAGTTCTGTTTGGCTAAGATTTGGAGGGTAAAAAGCACTTTGTGATGTTGAACTATCAACACTATTCCATTTATAAAACTAAGATATGAACATGTATAGGGATGGGAATTAATAAGATTTCTACGATTCCGATTCCATTTTCGATTCTGCTTAACGGTTCAGTTCTTTATCAATTCTCTTATCGATTCTCATTTGCACAGCAGAGGACGTGCTAACGTTGCCGCTGCTGCTGAGATTCACTCCGGAGTGGATTGAAAACGCGACATTCATTCAAAGTTATTGCTGTGTGTGCAAATGTTTCTGCATATCTGTATTATTTCCTCCCTTTGGTGAAATATCCACTTTGCAAGTATTGCAAGTTGCCCTGTTGTCATCCTTTCACGTGAAATGTAACCAAACTTTCGATCGTTTGTGCCGCTTGGGCGCCATGTTTCCTGCTGGATGCACTGGTGAATTTGCGCCCATTGGAATTGATAAGGGAATCATTTGCAAAATTGGCAAACGATTCCAAGGAATTGAAACACTGGGAACCGGTTCTCAACAAGAATTGCTTTTCGATTCCCATCCCTAGTGGTCA
>OMNN01052444.1:0-16773 GCA_900302755.1 Chromis chromis
TCATCAAGTGACGGATGTGGGAGTAACTATATCTGTCTAACAGTGGCAGGCCCATGCTGCACTGCATAGCTCAAGTGTCCCAGCAGTCTGCCGTAGGTTCTATTTGTCTCTCCATGTACTAAAATTGAATTCTTATACTGCAACATTTCTTGTACGATCACAGGAACATCATCTCTTTGAGTGTTAATTAAATTTAAGGTATATTTGCCCATGGCGGTTCTCTACCTCAAACACAGTGCTTTAGTGGTGGTTTTTATTCCAGACTCACCTGTCTGAGTGCCTTGGTGCTGAATATAAGAGGAGGAAAACAGGTGACATGATTGGGTATGACGGCCAGCTCTACTACACCTCTTGATAATGTATTCCTCCACCTTTATATCTTCATAGCATATATGCTTTCTACTTTTGTGCACTTAGTGAGCTTGACATCTCAGGGCAAAAATGAAAGTGTGTCATCATCTTGCTATCTGCCGTGCACATCAAAATCATGTTTCTCCTCCTCCCAAAGGCAGAAACGATACAAATCAGAATCCACACTGTGCAACATTGAGATTCATGATTCTTTCTGATTGGCGCTGCATGTGACAAGTCATGCTTAACATACGCTAATACTTCACATGACACTAGCTTTTTATTTATAGACTTACGTGATGCAAGCAGACGTTGCTGGGCAGAAGTGTTTTTCTTTAGGCATTTAATACATACTTTACCACTAATGGAGACTTTGTATTCAGTAACTGTCACATAATTTAGTTTTTTTCCTGTTAAAGTTTAACAATTAATATGGCCATTCAAAGTTGGTTTAAATGACATTTTATAAATGCTATACTGTCTGTAACATAGTGTGGTATATTTGGCATTTGTCTTGTTTAATTTTTTGGCTGTCTTAGGGGAAAGAAACTTTGATCACCTCTGATCTAAATGCCAAATCTGGTTTGGTTTGATCCATACATTCTGCCATTTGTTACTAATCGAAGACAGATAACCTTTCAGCAGTGAATTTGGCAGTCGACTGAAGCGATGGCTTGGTTTAAAATTCCTTAATCAACAAAGTGCTATAATTGCTTGTTATCTACACAGTGATAATCCTGACGGAGCTGTCATGTGTTGAGCTCCACATACTATGAGACCTTTGAATTCTTGTACTTTTATTGTACAAAAGCCACAGCACTGATGTGGAAGTAGGTCTTAAACTCACATTTGCATGTTTATTTTGGGAGCCTTATTAGCATTGGCAAACATGAACATCCGGCAGAGGAGGGGGATGGAGGGGATGGATGGGAGGAGGAGAGCAAAGGAAATGTTTCATAACAAAATAAATTGATTCCCAAGTTTGAAACCGTGTTCTCATGCAATGATTCAAGTGTTTAAAGATTATTCTGACATCTTCACTTGTTTCTTGTTGGAGAATATCCAATCATCTATTAAGCTCAGGGGGGCCCCGAGGAGAAAATGACGTCAAACAAGGCAGCAATGATTAAACCTTTTCTGTTTCTGTTCTTCAGAACGGGACCTGAGATGTCAGCAGTTCTCGGATCTGGACACTAATCTGGCCTTGCTCGGAGTGATGATTGATCAACAGCAGTATGTCTTGCACCCTAAAACCTGAACCATCTGCCTCTTATATTGCATTCCTTTCTTTTTCTTGTTTTCAGAAATGAAAACAGGATATGTAGGGTTTATCTTCATGCACTATGTCTCTGGAAGGAAGAAGAGCACAGAGTAATATTGTGTTCAGTGTGGCATGGATAGCATAATGGCCCAGCAGCAAATGCACAGCTATTTGTAGCTTTCAACTCATTGTTTTTGGTTTGTTAGTCCATATGGTTGAATCGCCAAAAAATAAAACTACGGGCAGCCATTTCCAGCAAATGAGCTGACACAAGCCAACCATATACTGCGTACTCAGCATGAAATGGTGGAGATTTGAAGTAAACAAATGGGAAAAGTTCCTCGTAGAAGGCCGAAATGGACCACATTATTTTCTCAGGAACTGGTACACCAAACAAGTGTGAAAAGACAGAATTAAATTTGGCAGGTAGTCAGAAATAAAAATAAATAAATATCTGTTTACATTCTAACAGAATTTGATTTAATAGTTTAATTCCAAAGTGTTCCAAACTCAAGGATTTCTCTTTACCGAAATGTAGCAGAAATGTTCAAGCTGTCACATTTTTATTCACTGTGGGTTCATTTTTCACGGCAATATAAAGTCCTGCACCTCGATGGAAACAGCAAAACAATTGCTAGAAGCAGAGAGAACTCCATAATGGCTTTTTTGCTGTATGACAAAGTTATAAAGCCAGAAATCATAAAAAAGGAAGAAATAAAAAAACAAAACTTCAATTTATTATTTTACCAAAATTAAAAACAAATCTTGAATCAACATGTACAACAATTTTCCAAGTACCCACAGGTGTTACCAATACTGGAAAAAATGTTGACTCTACATACTATAGATATTTTACCACACGCATTTTAATAGGTTTCCATCATAGCCTCCTATTTGCTCTGTGTAAACACAGCCTGCAGTTCACCCGAAAAGTCTCTAAATTTTTGTCATGTGACAGAATCTGGTTAGAGCAATGGGTTTATTATTGGCAAACTCTTAAATAGGTCATGTAAAATAAAGTGACCTTAATGAAATATCACATTTTTAAGCCTATATTTGTTTAGGTTGTCCAATGGAACAGCACATCACTGATGAGTCGTTCAAGGACCACTGGAAAGTTGAAAATGCAGAACTTCTCTCTCTCTCTCTCTTTTTTTTTTTTTTTTTTTTTTACAGTTTCTACCTCTGATAAACGGTTTAAATGCCCATGCTGGTGGGCTGTGGGCTTCAGAGGGTTATATGTAGATTGTAGGTCTTCATGGATTCCAGATTTGTTCCTGCAAGTTTTGTTTTGACTTCAGCCCCACAGTTCACCCCTAGTTGCGATGTCATTAAACAAAATCCACATTGCACTGATGTTTGAGTTAAATGATCATATTTTCCTGACTTACTACTAAGACTTCCCTCAAGCAAAAGAGACAACCTTTCAGTAAAAGTACTCGAAAACCTGTAATCATCCTTTCACACAACAGGCTCTCAGCTCAGGAGAAACTGTCAGACAGTGTCTGGGTGAGACCCTCCAGTCTTTCCTGAGTCCCATATTCAGTCATTCAGCTGTCGCTAATTATAGCCCAGAGTGTAGTTGCTCCAAGTCTTCGGGGTTTCTTGATGCTGTCGCACAGGTGACACACTCAAAATTTTTGTGACTGTCACCATAATATGATATGAATCACACCCGGCATCTCGCTCCTATCATTTCATTATTCCCAGTCTTAGCTGTCTGCATTCAGTGCGGTGATATATTGCTACATTATCAAATAAACAAGTGTCGGTAATATGAATACTCAAATCAATATTGGTTTATGTCACACACACAAAAAATATATATTATTTTAAATTTTTTCATAGCTGTTGTAAGTGCCAAACTATATTTACCTTGTCTGTATATATATGATCTGTATACAGTAATAGTAAATTGTGCAGCTGTTTTTAGTTTTCATTTAAAGGCACCATTTCCTGATTATTTTTCAACTTTCTTTCGCTCAGTGTTTGCTTTTTTAAGGGGCTTGACTTGTGCTCTTGTGTCATATATAATGCATCAGTTTTGGGGGTTTTTCAGATGAAGATTTAGCTCCTTTAATTCCAGGTAGGTGCACTAATGAGCTGTTTTTTAATTCAGCACCATTCAGCACAACTCTTCCCTCCGAGAAAATTTCTTATCATGTATTTTTAAAGTGATGTATTTTAAAAGTGATATATCAGAGAGATTTGAGAGTTGAAGTGGATATAAGCACTGGGCCGTGAGGGCCGGCAGACATGCAGGAACATACGAAGAGGGGGAGAAGTAGAAAGTCCAATGAACTGGCACAGTCTAATGACAGTGTATGCACATTAATGCACATACAGTCACATGTGTTCAAATTATGTTCATGTGTGTGGGTTTTTTTCTGTTTCTCCTTCTCCTTTCTCCTTCCAATAAAGTACTTTGTATCATCTGTTCTGAATGCTGTATAAACAAATGTTGCTTGACTTCTATCCCAAATATGAAGAAACATAATTAGATGGCATGACTGAGAGACATTATAGGCTTTCTAATGTGGGCAAATAATCTGTCAGAGGCATTGAAAACGGCATGGGATTGCATTGGTTTCCTCAACAAATTCAATTTGGGTAATTGACAGCATTTTAGTTATGCCTGCCACATTACATGATGTGTCAAAGTATACCAAGGGTGTATTTACTGGAGTTACCTCTATTTTTTCTCTTGGGCAGTCACAGCGTGAGTAAAATAATAGGAATAAAAGAGACACATTAAATAAGCCCCCCTCCAAAAAAAATAAAAAAAATCTTAAGTGAGATCAAAGAAGGCTCTTGCAAGAGCTCCTTCTTTACACCTTCCATTAAAATGCGCTGCAGACTGAAGAGGTCATATCAGACAAGATTTATCCCAAGGTTAATACATGAGGAGAAAGCCATTTTAAAAGACTGGTATCATTATTAAAACTTTTGTCAGACCAAAATGAAGACAGAGGCTTCATCACAGTTGCTCCCCATGCACTCCCTAGTTGAATTTGTATGGAAATATTTCTTTGCACAGTTTGGTTGTGCAGATCAGAGAATCAGCTGTATCTAATGCAACCAAAGCATCTCTGATCCCTCGCTTAGCAGTTTGGGTGATTACAGATCTTCTGTGCATTTTAGATACAACCGCACAACGATTTTCCACTCTGATGTGTTTCACCATTCTAAGAACACAGGCTGTCAGAATGAAGAGAACAAAAAAACAAAGGTAGCATGAATGAGAATGACCCTGGGTTAGTGACTGGGGGAGGGAGGGCAAAGCGAGGAAATGTCAATGCTAAGGAAGAAACAAAATGTCTCGCTCACTCATCTACACACAAACGGCATCGCACTCACCTGCAGTGTCTGTGAACTCCAGCCACAGTTTCAATGATGGAACATTCTCCCTCATTCAGGCAGAAGGCAAGGTCCTTGTCTTCCACACATGGCTTGAAGACCTCTGAACGTAGACTAGGAAGAGTTGGGGCCAACGCTGGGGACGGAGACAAAAAGAGACGGATTTAGTTTGCTTTAGTCAGACAAAGAGGAAAATGGTAACTTTTTCTCATCCTTTTGCATTTTAAATCATAGCTAATTGGAACAGGAACCTTTCCTGTTTTTAATTCCTTTGATGTGCAACTGCACATGGTGGGCTGTAGGATTTTCTGCTTCTTTTTTTGTACCGAAATGACCACTCTCTTTTAAATTGGAAGAGAAGACTTCATTCCTTGCTGATTTCTGAACTCAGAGGGCTAAAGGCAGGATCACCGTGGGAACAACTTCTTCATTAAGGAATGATTAAAATTAGTGTTTTCGGCTTGAGGGTTTCTGACTTTGCCTGGGTTAAAACAAATAAAGCAAAGTAATGGTGTTACACATACTACTGACTGCAACAGCATGCTTAGTATTTAGGTGTGTGTGTTCTTTTAATTATTATTCCTATTAAGCATATGCTCTCCATTTCTGTGTTTGCTGTTTATTTCAGTTTAAGCAGTTTAACCACAATTCCTCAATGAAATCACTGGTGCTGCTTTAGTAAACAGATAACAGACAAGCAAATAAATCATAGCGGTAAAGAAGTAAGACAATTGCATGTTAGTAGTATACTACAAGGAGACAGAACAGAGAGCGATGGGCCCTGTGATGTAGCTTTAATTCTCTTCTTCTAGTCTGACCCTGAGCTGCTCTCACATAAAGAGTGCGGCTGCCATGTACAAGCACTGCAATGCAGGGTTCTCCACCCTGTGAAATATGCACAGCTGTCAGACATGTTATCACAGACACACATAAATATTGTGCACCACCGAATGCTCGGCCACACGCTAATGTGCGCAGATATTCCATCAACGTCACCCATGCACAAGCACACACATGCTAAATACTGGTACATGTACAAAATGACACAGACATGATCACTCAGGAGCTCTCTCTCACTCCATCACACAGTCAAGCACTGACAATTGGATTGACTTGTATAATGCCCAATACTTTGCCAATACAATTGGATTACACATAAGATTCTGCTGTCATCCATTTATATTGTGCACTCAGATTTTTTTTTTTAACACACATTCACTCTCACACACACACCGTATTCCGGTAATTGTCATTGCTTTTGTGTGAATCTGCCACATCTTTTTTTATGCCTGATCTGCTTTGGTCGGCACACTCCTCGCCGGCCAATGGCCTTTTTCAGGCCGAGGCCCTAGTGACCAATCGCATGCGGAGGAACAAAAAACTCCATAATCCGTTTGTTGTGCCCCAGCGTCCAGTTCAATCTACGTTTTGTTTATGGCTATTGATCGATAAATCTGGGGCTCTTGATGTAAGACCCAAGAGATGATGAGAGATCAGAGAGAACACAAAAAGAGATATGTGCTGCTCCTGGGGCACGCCAAAGATCTACTCTGTCAGAACAAAAACTTTGGAAGATATCGTTTAAACCAGTTACTGCGGTGGCTAAAATGATACAAACATAATGGTGTCTCTTTGTCATGTTAAAAAGAACACAAATGCATTTAAATTTAGAAAGGTAATTCATTTCTGTGCTGTATCTGTTGCCCATATTTGATTGCTACTCAAATAATTTTTGGATCAGCTCTTATTTATAAGCCCCGAGCGTGTGATGTGTACGAAAGTAGGCCTCCAACCCAAGCTGACTCCTTCACTCTCCAGGCTTTAAAGACACAGGATTATATGTTGTATTATTAATTCCACAAATTCCCAGAGTGGGATGTTCAAAAGGTTATCTATTCCAAGATGCAACTTTATTAATAGAAAATAGAACACAACGTCCCCTTGTGGTACGCACATCCCTCGCAATAATTGTCATGGCCTTTAAAGTCCCTTGCATCTTTTATGCAGATAGCAGCAGCGACTACATATGAAAAATGACACAATTGATATTCTCAGACAACACCTGATGTGTCAGGTCAGTGATTCTGGTTTAAGCACATGAGGCCGAGCTTTTCCCGACAAAAGAGGAAATAGATTTTGGGCTGTAAGCCTAACTCTTGATATACTTACATCAGAAAAGCCAAGGTCACGCAGATACCAAACACCCGTTTAGTACCTGGTAATCTTATCTGTGCTAAAACATTTCAACAAACTTTATTCTCTAAACTTGTCCCCTTATCTTCAGTCGGCGCAGACAGCTTCTCCTGATCTGTCATCATCTCTATTATGTTCTGCATGGAAAGTGGCTCAAGTGCGGCATCATTTCATTTGTCACATGTTGTTGACAGAGCAGAGGGGTAGGATGTGAACAGCACAAGGTCACCATGGTACCAATGACACAGCACTTTGGGAATCGATGATGATGTATGATGTCTCTATATAGTTTTTATTTTTTTCCCACAAGGGAGAAAGCTCCCACAAAACTCAGAGGCACATTACATTGCAGCACTTTTTGGTTTTGGTATCGGTTCAGCTAGAAAATGTGCCAGTTTCACACCCAGAGGGAGAGACACTGACATGAGCAACTTAAATTAAACATGTTATGGCATAATTTAAAAGTGCAAAACATCGCTAAAATAGTCTATCCTTGGAAGCTAGTGTGGTTTGCAACATTGCACCTCAACCGATATCCAATGATTCATTTGAACGGCAAAATGTGCAAAAGTAAATTTACCTGTCACTCTACAAAATAAAGGTTCTGCTATAAATAAAGGTTCCTCACTATGTGCAAGGTCTACAAACAAACAGCCTGTACTGATTACCTCTCAAAAATCTGCAAACGCCCCCCACCCCCGCTTAAGTCTTAAAGGATTACCTCCACTCTTTTAGCCCCGTTGGCCACGTCAAGGAACAAGTCATCTTCAGATATGTTTGTCCTTGAGCAATACGGGCTGTCAATGTCTTATGGGTTTCCATTTCATCACTGTGACAGCCAAGAAATGGTAAAAAATCTGCAGCACAGCAAGCACAACTCAGGCACTTTTGAATGAGCACCTGTCAAACTACAAAACCACGCTGAAATGCTGCATTGTTTAAATGTTGTCCTGTCAGAAATAATAGCTAAGTTAACACAGCAATTAGACTGATTCTTGACTGCATCAGAGCAGGAAAGCGATAACGCGGGTAAGATGTTTGATGTGATGCTGTCTGTGTTGTCATTTCTTGACTGTCAAGGGGCCGACCCTGAATAAATCGGTGCAAACCCTGCGACTGATCCGAGCAGTCAAACCAGTTGAAGCAATTTTGAAAATCTCAAACCAGCAGTGAAAGCATATCGCACGATTTTTTTTTCTTTCAAATTAATCTTCATCTTCATTATAGAGGTAACGGCTGATAAATGATGTGTCCCTTGCTCTTCGCTTTTATTAAGAAGTAATGTCATCACTAATTATGACAAACATACTAGTCGCTATTAGGTTCATTTATCAACACTTTTAATGAAGCCTTTTTACAAAATAAAATCCTTCGCAACGCAAGCCTCAAGCAAACTCTATGAAAAAAGTCAGTCTGGTAGGTAGCTGTGAAAACTATGCTGGAAAATGTGCTAATAAATGGCAGCTGCAGTGGGAGCGTGATTCATCCTGGACTCTTTGAAATCATTTTCACGTCTCTCACTCTCCCCACTGCACAAAGGCAATCCAGATTGCCGATTCCCCTGGTAACTTTCAAGGAATCTACTGGCTGGGGATCACAGATTCAGATGATGCTTGAGAGATCAGAGTTATCTGAGAGGAATACAGAGGCTAGTGCTTTTCCTCCCTGCTATTGTATCGCTTTCAATCAATATCCTCAATAAGTCAAACACCTTAAACTAAATATATGATTTTTTTTCTCATTCTGAAGTGCACCTTCTTTTCTGACTGGGGGGAACATCATTACATGAGGATCTATTATTGTAACAGAAAGGTTACAGTAACTCTGCAGCAAAAGCAAACCCTCAGGAGTTCAAAACTGACACTAGCGAATCAAAATAAAACTGAATGTACTTTTACATTCAGCTGAATCCATGCTAACATTACAGGAAGTTATAATTATTATCGAAAAGGACACATGAGAGGCAGACTTTATGTTCCTCTCTGTAAATGCATAAGCCAATCAAAATGCAGCAAAACTGGGGCAGTTTCTGCAGTCAGACAGTACTCTGTACAGTACAACATGTATTTAAGGTTTTTCTAACTGCTCAGATATCTTAACATTTGCTTGGTCATTTTGTAGTATGTACAAATGAAGAACAAGAACAACACACAACAAACCAGGACACATCTCCATAAAATAAGCATCAATTTTACCCAACATAAAACTCCTTGACGTGAAAATTTGCGCTGTTTTTCAGGCAGGTACGATTATTATGCATCACTTCTTTATGCCCTGTGATTATCTTAAATGGAATAAATAGCGAATGCTCCATTTGTAATGGCTTACTACTGTTATTGTCAGTGGCACATGTCACCTCAGTACTGCAGTTCCTACTTTCACTTTTAAGGTCCAATGCTTGATTACCTTCAAATGTTAATTATAGAGCGACTGAAAGCAGTGGTTAGATTACAATTTTTGCCGCCTCAAATCAAGTCATTTTTTAAAATAAAATCCTACTTTATGCTTCTGTGAAGTTGGGAAAGAATTATTACATAAAAACGCTTATATGTGACTGTGCTGTGTTTGCTCCCATATTCTTTATGCACGCATTTGCACATCCATACAGAATGGATACAGTGGTATGCATAAACACATACTCCTACTCGAGACGGCGCATCCCTGCTATAGACAACACAAGAGACAATTCCATTTACAACTGTAGCATTTTCCTTCTATGGCTTCCTTCTAATGTGCTCATTAGTGTTCTTGCGCTGAGCTTTATCCCTCAGGAGACAGTGGTCGGGAGAGAACTGACTGTGTTTACTGCAGCACACATCAAAGAGAGCCTTACTACGTAAAGGAAAAGTCCTGAGAGAGCTTGCTGATTGCTTACCCATCATGCACCGCTGCCTTTTGGACACAACCATATTCAGAGATATATACAGTGCGGTGGATATGGGCAGCACATTGGCCTTGACAAAGCCGTCCGTCACAATAGTTTAGAAATTACTTGAACTCTTTTTCTTTTTTTTTTGCTTTTTGCTCTTTAATCTCTTCCACAGGAATCGAGAAATTTCTGATTAGTGATCTTATTACAAAGAGAAGAATAAATAAGCCATTCCTGTGCATCATGCTTTACGTTTTGGAAAAAATCCAATTTATATACCTGTTGAGACCATTTTAGAGCACATCTCCTGCTTCACATCATATGAAAAAGTGCCAAACATATGGTTTTCATATGCTAATTCCAATAGTTTAAACAGCTTTGGCACACAGTTTTGCCTCCTAATTGTGCAGACAACTGCAGCTACATTACCAGTAGTGTTTGCTTGATGAAAGAATTTTTTCTTCTTCATATTTTTAGGCCACTACTGTACTTTGCAAACGTTAGAGATTAACTGGAGGTCTATACAAATAGATATACCCAACTAAATTACATCAATTCCTCGAAACTTTTACGAATATTAGTAATATGGAGGGCAATAGAGGTTGACATGTATTTATTAAACCACTCGCTGGTGGGTGGATCAATTATACTGCATGCTACAACCTCAAACAAGCAGTATCTTAACATCACTTTTGGCATTCCTTAAGCAAATTTTGGTGAAATCCTAGGGTTAGGCTATGTATATAAAATAACATCAATGGCATTTTTGTTTCAGGCAACATGGCACAGTCTTAGCCTTTCTGGCTAAATAACCCTCATGAAAGTAACTTATTCCAAAACATGCTATATTGTGAATGAATAAAAGACACTGAAAGATAAAGTTGTGCACATACAAAAGAGGAAGGAAAAGTACGAACGGCAAGCACATCTCTTTCAGCCTTGCTTATCCAATACTTAGAGAAAACCTTGGTCAATATGTATACAGTTCAGGAACACGTAGCATAACCTTGTGAGGTCTGTCTGTCAGATGTCACCCACACACCCACACACACACACATACACACAAACACACAGAAACATGCACATACATACTATTCTGTACTGTGTATCTTGCATGATCATCAAGGTGACGAGCCTTGAGAGACCTTCTGTCCCTTAAATGACACAAACAAATAGCAGCTGACCCTCGGGACGGCTGGTTAAAGGTGGCAGTTGCTGCAGGGTTAAAGAACACATGACCTTGGTCGCCATGACAACCCAGTGATAGGCAGTTGGTGGGACATTTGTCAAAGGTGCTGTAGTCGTCCTTCTCTCCAGTCCAACTACCGGTGGCCTTAAAGCCCCAAGCTGTGACACACTGTATTTAGTGCATGTTAATTGTTTGATTATATGTTGAATTAAGCAAGCTGTTCTGCAAATCTGCCATTTGTGGGTATGAGAAGTTTTTAAATGTTTGGCAGTGAAAAAATGCAGTTTAATTAAAATTTCCATTGTAGGTGCATTAAGGAGTTTAAAGAACTGTTTCTTCTTCTTGGTCACTGAGAGACTTTTGGGTCTAGTCATTATCTAATCATTATTAAACGAACTAAAAAGGGCTTCGAAAGTTGCAAACAGTGACAGGCCCAAAGCAGCAGGTTAATAAAGTAGACCCCAGAAGACATCACGCATGCATTAAACCTTAAGGGAGTAATTCACCCCCTAATGAAATGCTTTAATTATCTACATTATCTCCCGACCCTGTGTCAGATGAATCTTGATTAAAGTTTGGATGACCACCGTACACACAACAAGTTCGAAACCTCCCCTTCTTTCTCCCAAACGGATCGTAAAGTGACCATGAACAAATTTTCCCCCACAACCCACGCAACACAGAGCTTGTGTTTTTCCAGCCAATGCACTGTAAGCTCAAATTGCCCGTACTGTGCTCCGCCAGAAGTCTCAGCTTGCTTGTTGTCTGATGTGCACTATAGCTCTGTTGGAGTTGCAGTGTGTCTGCACTGTCAGACACAACCTGCTTCTCCAATAGGAGAGGCTGTGCAAACAGAAGGTGCACAATATTTTATTGGGGGGGCAGTTTTCCTTAATTTTCATGCTTTAAGAACTCTATTCTTCATCTCATTATGTAAATGGAAGCGATGCTATAGTGACCTTGGACCTACCGCTGTTCACGCTACAAATGAAGAATTACAAAGAAAATAAAAGGAGCACAGAGGGGGTGCATGAGTTTATTGAATTTCTAGGATATTACCAGATTATCATCAGGACTGAGAACCCTGGCTATGTCGTTCTATAGGCTTTAATAGGTTTAAAAGATAATTTGCCACCTCGTTTGCACAATTTCTCTGAGCCAGTGGCAGCTATGAAGTCACAATGCCTACCTACGAACGTGCATCATATCAGTGGCGGCAATGACTCCACTCCTTTTGGCCCACAGATCCCTTCTGTAGCAGTTTGTAAATGCAATCTGCCAAATGTTACTGACTCCCTGTTTAAGGCTGGAATTAGTAATGGTGTTTATAAGAATGCTCAAACACAGAACAATGTTATTAGATGCAATTTCTCCTGTGTTAATTTGTCTTCACAACCCATATGCAGTAAAATGGAACTAGACAGATAATTTATCCTGATTCATTGATTGTAATTTGTGTTGCAATTAACATAATATACCACCAGGAGGGACAAAATGATGTTACTGCTTATGATCTCATCAAATGAAACAAACATGTAATTTGCCGCACAGGATCTGGCGCCTATTATTTCAATATTTCTGTAATGTGTTTAAGTTTCCGCCATATTTCTTTAGTTTGTGACAGATTTGTATGTTTTTTTTTTGAGTGGTGTTGCTATTTGAGATGATTTATGTTGCGGCAATGTGTCCCACACATCACATTTGTTAAACTGCTATGATGTAAATGCCAACGCAGCCATGAGCGCACATCCATTCGATTCAGGGGAAACTCATAAAAGCTGTTAAGAATGGAATGAGTGCCTCCACCTTATACTTAACAGTGGGCGACGTACTTTAATGTCATTATCTCCATTACTTACAGAGCAAATAACAGGAGAAAAAAACCAGCAACTGGAGAAATAAATCTGAATCTGTCAAATGTATATTTAATGAGAGCGGTTGCTTTAGTGCTTTTGCCACAGCAATGACATTAAATTTAAATTTGGACTCCAGGACAGGACACGCAAGCTTGTTGGAGTTTTGTTGAAATATACATACTCATGGTGTTGCTTGAGGAAGGACAGAGAAATTAATAATTCATCAGTATTTACAAAGGGTACATCATGAATTAGGCTGGGAAACAAATGAAAAACACAATGCACTCACACAAATGCGCAAGAAGCCATGATATCCAAAAATATGCTCGGAAATTACCCTATTAGAGACTATTCATTACAAAAAGTTATTCAAACACAGCCCTAAAAATCTTCACAATCCCCTAAATATATTACCCAAATAATAAAAAAAAAAAACAGCATAATTAGTTTTAGTTATTTTCACAAAGCACTAATTAACAGATCCATCAAAAATATCTTATTTATTTCCATGAAAAAGTCTTTTTTTTGCTCTTCAATACAATTTAATCACAACGCTAACAAGCCATTTATCAAATGCGGCAGATTTGGCTTGCCTGTTAATGTGCAGTTAACTGTTACCACACTGCTGATAACACACTTGGTCCTGTCTTGGCAGTGTCTGTCTCCATCTGCCTTTTTTAAAGGCTATATTTAAAATGATAGCATAAAAATTTAATCCAGGGGGTTCTAGAGGATTATGCCGTGCCAGCAGAAACTGGCAGAGAGACTGAGAGGTGCAGTCGGACGAGTACATAATTGTGTCTTCTTTTGCTAACTGTAACATCTTCACTGACATGATGACTGAAGCTAGAAAATGTAGATTTTTTTATTTCCATGCTGATGAACCGAGGTGCAGCGTTATCAGTGTTGTGATCACCGTGCGGTCGTGTTAAGATACTTTGCGGCGAAAAACAGCCAGTTTCATTTCCCTTCCATGGGTATTCAACGTGCCATCTTTTATCCCCAATAAACATATTTGAATTGGAAATGACTCAAAATAACTGTTTTATGCAGCGCGCGTCTCTAGATGCGGTTTTAGCACATGCAACCAGATCAAACACTCAGGACAGGGACGGGAAGAAAAGCAAGAAAAGACGAAGTTGTGAAACCTGATTTTCCTCATGCTATCTAAAGCATTAAAGATTTAAGAGTCATTTTCATCACAAGATACAGATGCTGCTTCTCTGTCTTTCTTTTTTCATTTCTCTTTTTCCGCTTAATCCAACAAGATGTGAGCAATTATTCACACCTGAGAGGACAACAGGGAAGGAGGAGCTGTATGCTAAGCACGAGAATTTGATAAAGAAAAACAACGCCATTGGAAATCTTTGTATTTTTAAAAGGCACAGCAGTCCTCCACTCCTTGGCCTTATCACAACATTGCACTCTTTCCCTGCCACTCAACCACCTCAAGGGAACCCTGGTTATGCTAAAGAAATGCAACATCAACATACATCCTCATCTCAGCAGGAACGGGAGTAAGAGGAAAGGAGTTGAATGATTCCCCAACGTGGAGCAGAGAGTGGCTTCCTGTCAGTGCAGTTGATTAAAATTCCTGGGACCAAGAACGCAGGGTGTGATGTACGACGAGCAGGTGGTGTGGGTTTAATATGCATGAGCGGACAGCTCCTGCATCTGCAGATTGGCAGTCACTGAGCTTGCCTGTCCACTCCCTTGGCAGCTCTCTTGGCATATGGAGCTACTGAGGGCATACATGAGCATAGCAGGGGGCTGGTTTCAGCACCCACTGATACAAGTTTCTCTTTTTGTGACTCTTGAGATCAGTAGGACGGCTACTAGTTTCCCTTTTGGTGGCTCAAAGTAGCCAAAACGAAGGTGGAGGAGAGCATTTCCTCCTGTATATTTCATTGATTTTATACAAACATGCGGGAAACATCAAAAGGGAGAAGGATTAGAGGAGCCAGTGTATAAATTGAGTGAGATGCGGTTTGGGACTTAGGCTTACTCGAGAGAAGATATGATTAGCCTCTACGCCATCTCGACTGGTGATTCTGTTGATATGAAAAAAGCAAGCACAGTCCTACTCCACATTTTGAGGAGAAGAGAAACACGAGCTTAGTTACTGCTGCCTTGCACTGTATTTGACACATAAACTGTGACTTGGAAAGGTTTAGCTGGGTAAGTATTTCAGGCAGCTGTATAAAATCAGATTCACAGGGTTCTATGTTTGTGTAGGCACATTGCAAAGTGCTATTTTTCTCTGAGCTTTTTTTTTCTCTCTCTCGCTCTCTCTCTCTCTGTCTCTCTCTCGTTCCCTGAGTCTGTTTGTTATTTTGTTGATGTGATGTGTGCTCCAGTGGGAGGATAGGTGCAGTGGGGGGTGCGTCACTGGCAATCCAGCAGTGCACTGCAATTTTGATGTCAAGTTTGTGCAAGTTTTTGTCATCTGCTGCCTGACTACAGGTCAACACGGCACTAAACATGCCACACCCAAGTTCTGGTACATTTTTATTTTTACATCTAAATTACAGACTTGTCCAAAATCTTAAAATCACATGAACCCATTTTATTCAAGTTTTACACCTTTGTTATCCAGCTAAAAAAAAAAAAAAGACACATGTAATGGCGCAAACAAACAAACAAAAAGTTATTAATACCTGAATCTTAGAATAATCTCTCCCTAATGTTTGAGGCAGGAATGCCTGAAGTCAAATCTGGCTTTACCTGTCAGTCAGAGCTTGACTGCCATCAAACCATCTAACATATTGGACAGGAAAATGATGTATGCAGGCAGTTAAACGCAACAACATTTATTGACCCACAGACACTCTGCTGGTCTGGATGCATTCCTCACTTACTGAACTCGCTAACACTACCAACAGTTTATCATGTACTTTAGCTACCTCCCACTCAACATACATATAAAGTATAAAGATGAGAAGCCTGTTGGCAGCTTTGATTCTGCCCTTGATTTTAGGGGTGCCGTTGGGTGCAGGGAGGTTGGAGAAAGACACTGTTGCAGTGATGCGCCCCCGTCTCATACATTGCAGCCAGCGAGCTACTGTATAGGAAGGTTTTCCCTTTGAGCAGATAAACTCTCTTTTCATCAATCTATGGATGGCAAGTTTTCATCAGCACAGGGTTTGAGTGATGTGCGGTGTCACAGCATGATTTAGCCTGTAAGTAAGCTTGCAAAATGGCCACAAAAACCTCTGTGTCTATGTGTTTCTTAAGGTCCCTCTCCCATCATTGATTTAACCCCTAAAAGCTCATCTCTATGTACACCGCTCAGCCACAACACTATGACCACTGCAGGGGAAGTGAATAACATTGATCATATTGGTATTATGTGGTGTTCTGCTGGAAAACCTTGGATTTTGGCATCTGTGTTGATGAGACTTAGACACCCAAATAAACATTGTCCCAGAACAAGCACACTCCCTCATGCAAATGGCAATTGCAAATGTCACTGGCCTACCCCCGCAGGAAAATGCACCCCACCACATGGCAAAAACATCAAACAATCAGGAACATTTTGAGGAACATGACAATGGCCCAACATGTTGATTTGACCTCCAAACTTCCTAGACCCCATTCTGATCAAGCATCAACAGGATGCAGTGGAACAAGTTTGACTGACAGAGGCCCCACTGCACAAGCCAGAGTACCCAAAGGATCCACTGCCAACGTCCTGGTG
>OMNN01052445.1:0-11937 GCA_900302755.1 Chromis chromis
TTTATTAAAATGCCAATAATCAGAAATATGTTGTCATTTTCATCAGAGATTAACCCAAAATTTGTTATTCGTTGCTAAATACTGAATAATTACAACATTTAAGCGCCTAATAAAAGGTGCCATAAAGTTTGCCATAATGTTCAAGCCATATTTATGTGTTTATTCATTAGACTGATTAATGAAAGTCTCTCCTGCCAAGAAGTGCCAGCCACAGAGCTGATGACCTAACAAGATTATATTCTAATTAGATATTAAATAAAGTTGTTTTCTCCACCAAAATAACCAGCACCAAAGCCGCAGTGATAATCATAGTCAGAAGCTGGAGGAGGTTTGTGTATTTATGCTAGAAACTCTCTCATGTCCTTGCTCGGCCTAAACTCAAACGTTTTTCTTTCCCCGCTGCGCGCCGCGCGGTTAACACTGGCCCCATTACGCGTTGTCATTTGTGGCTCTTGGTGTTATTTGGACAATGTTTGGCCATTTACCCGGCCTGTGTCTGCGCGCTCCAAGGAGGTCTCGACAGAAATTGATACTAATTGCGGGGACTGTACACTGCTGGCTGGTGGAGCGCCTGCAGGCAGTTGGAGGACCTGCTTGTCACCGCCTAATTGACAAGGGCTTGTCTGTCCTGGGAGCAGCTGGTCCTAAGCACTGGCGCACAATCGCAATCTTGACACGGCCTCCACTCGCCTGAAGGAGTTTTGAGGGGAAGCGCCGTTAAAGGGAGATTTATTGAATCTCCCTTTGGGTGACGCTGTATTAAGTACGCAATATAGGCTTATTTCCGCGGGTGCAAAAGGGAGCCACACTCCTGGTATTAATAACAGAAGGTGCCAATTAGGCCAGACAGGTGACATTTCATGTGACATTATGAATCACTGCAAACAAGACAAGCGCGGGTAAATAAAAGCGATGTGAGATGGGTTTTAAGGAAAAGTTATTTTGCTTTCCGCAGCTACATGACACACAATGAGTCTATATGCGCAAATCGGATGAATGCAGGGGGATGTGTTGCACCAGCCATTCAGCTGGCTCAGACACAAATAACATCAGCCCTCACAGTAAAATAATCAATTCATTATTCGGGCCTGTTTCTATTAGACCATGCCTTTATAGCTGAATGCATCAAGAGGAAAAAGCCAAGCAAGTATTGTTTCCGTCTGCAAGTGGAAAAAGGTTTTCCTCCACTTTCCCACTGCCTGTAAAGAAACGCTGCTTTTTGGCCCTTTTGAACTGAAAATCGTGATTTTTCCCCTGGTGTTCTCCGGACGCGCTCCTTTCTTTCTGCGGAACAATGACAACACTGGAGCACCCCGCCGGTGCGCCACAGTTGGGGATCTCCCGGATTGTTTTGGACATCTTTGGATTTCATCAATCAAAATGACTGCAGTTTTCCATAAAAATGCTGAATTTGGTCCTGGAACCGAGCGGGCAAGGTAGAAAATACGAAGCTGTCCTTCTCGATGATAAATGGCCATCCTTTGATTGAGCAAATAGAGAAATGCGTGCCACAGTACTGAGAAACAGGCGAAGATTGTTAGGAGAGGACTCGTGGTCTTGCGTCAGATCATGCCAGAAATGAATCACCGCTAGACATTAGGCTGGAAAAGCAACTGCATTTCCCCAAACCTAACAAATCTGTGCGCCTTAAGAGCAGCATCAATCTGAGGTGGACTTAAATATGGAGATATCCTAATGGCCTCTATTAGTGGAGTAATTAGGGTTTTATTTGCTTGTTGGGAAACAAATATAAAAAGTTATCTCTTCAAAAACTCTAGTGTGGGAGGCAGACATGAGGTTCAGCTCTTGGTGCCACATCCTACTAGTAATATTTGTCTTTCTTACCAGGTTGCCAAGTGTAACAAACCAGATTAGGACCCTGTTCCAGTATTCCTCTTCCCCCTATTAACATGGAAACCCCACATCCCAAAGACTAAAACTACATTATTTGGCATCTGACTACTAGGATGAAAGTAAAAGTTTTAATCTTCCTGGGGTTTTAAAAGCCATTCAGATTCTTTCAAGGTGTTCTGTCTAAATGGCCTTAATGCTGCAGCTAATTATCCAATATTGACATTTTGTCCCGCCTTAGGTCAGAGGGTCAACAGTTGAAGATTAATGGCACTAGAAGGAGCTTAGAGGAGAGGGAAATAGAAAGAAGTCACTGTAATATTATAATAATATCACTATAAGGCTTAATATTTTTGTTTTTGGCACATTTTACTTTAACATTTCAGGCTATAAGGTCAGTAACAGGCCTCATATGGCGTTGTTTCCATTATCCAAATAAGGATTTATCATCAGTGTTTGGTACTAAGTGGTGACCTTACCTCAGGTCTGGGTCTTTATGGTTCTTTTTTATTACCACCAATATGTTCCTGTTTCCATATAGTGCATTTTTAAATTATTTTTTTGTATCGTCCTGGTAAGGACAGCATCCCCTCCCTCCTCCCTTAAAGATATAGCAGAAGTGACTGGCTTGTCGGGCTTGAAGAATTGTTTAATTTCAGGGCCCCGGCGTTTCCTGAGGTGAGGTCCGCATTGGCTGCTAATAGAGATCTAATTGATGGGCCGAGTCCCGTTTCCGTGCTCTCTCTCCCTTTATTGCGCCCCGGCGTCTGCTGTAAAATAGGTCTGTAATCAGATTCCGCCTATTCCTCCTGGAGCAGGATGAGCGCTCAGGGCTGCCGAGAGAAAGAGATGGGGCAAAAGAAAAGAAAAAAAGAAAGAAGAAAGAAGAGAGAAGGGGGGAAAATCGTTATTAAAAAAGTTAAGCCTTGAGTAAAAATTCAACTTACTGTTGAGGCTTGATGAAAAAGAAGAAAGTCAGCTTTAACATACAAATTGTCCTCATTCTGGGTTTCTTTACATATCCCTATAGAAACCTCCAGTGTGGCACTCATTAGTGGCTGCTTCCATCTGTCAGAATAGTCCTTTATTCCTTTGGGGATTTATGGGTTTGCAGTATTTTTACACTGAACCCTTCTTCTAAAATCCAAACTTATAAGATTAATATAGATCCTTCAGAAGAGGCTCTGGTATTGCTGCCAAATGCCTACTATAATTACTATTTTAACATGGTTATATGTGCTTTCATGACTCAGACTCTCAGTTCACCATCTAATCAAATACCACCAATCTGCCAGTGTTGTCATGCACCCAGAAGGTACAGAAGATGTCAATCAAATCAGACTGGCAGCACCAGAAACAAACTGATTCCCTTGTTTTTTCTTTCTTCTTCCTTCCTCCTCTTCTGCTTCTCTCTCCATCTCCTATAGAGCTTCCTGGAAGGCTGTGATTGGCCGCCTGTCTGGGCAGTGATAGCAGCCCTGGAGCCGAGGATGATTGATGATGGCGAGGGCAAGGCCGAGCGCTGGCAGCATAAAGCCCCATAGACGCCTCAATAAAGAGCCTGGCTAGTGGAGAGCCTGGGCCCCGCTCAATAGGGCCCCTCCGCCTCCGAGGACCCACGGCTAGAAGAGAGCATGCAGAGAGAGAGGGAGAGGAAGAGAGAGGAGAAGGAGAGGTGCTCTGTTGTTGGATAATCTGTTTAGCTATCGAGCCAGCAGCCGTCTGAGGCTGGATAAGTGCAGCGACGGATGTGTGTGGGGTGAAAATAGCAGGGGTTTGCTGGTGGAGTGCTGGAGGGGGAGATACAGGGAGAGGGAGAGGGAGAAAGAGATGGATCATCCAGTCTCAGGATGCATAATGGGAAAAAAGGGAAGCGGATGAACCAAACTGGAAATAAGATCCGCAGGCTGCTTTTCACACACGCTAGAGACGATCAAAAGCCAAGAAATAAAAAAAAGTTGACCACGAGAAAGTGATGGAGGCCTTAAACTGAGTGATCTCTGCTGCTACTCTGGTGGCCATCATTCAGCCTACAGATGCATAACTGTGGTGACCTTTGCTTCAGCAGATCAATGAGACCCTGCTAGGTTGGATTCCTTCGGTGCTGCGTCCACTGCTGTGGCCCCAGACCGCATGCAGCCCTGTTGTAACCCCCAGCTCACAGCAGCTCTGAAAAGCACAATTAGGCAGCAATCTGCTCCTACCAAGCCAGCTTTCAGTGACTCCAGCATGGCTACACGATGTCCTGCAGACCCTCCTGGCTGGAGTTGGCAGGATGGAGGTCTGAGAGAGCGGACTGATGGCCTGATGACTGTCTCTGCTCTGCAGGGTCTGCACAGATCAGAGATGAGGGGAAATGCTTTTTGTTCCGTCCTTTACATCATCCTGTCCACATGTTGGGCTAATTAGGAGCAAAATAAATAAGAAGCTGCATAAAGATTCCCAGAAGTCTGTAATAGTTGTGGTGCTTTTGACTTTCATCCTCTGAACAATGCTTTAATACTTTCTGCTGCGGCACAAATGTTTAATTTAGTCATATTATTTCACATTTTAATTCAATTTAAACCTGTATTTTCTTATGTTGGATTGTATCTCATGTCTGACAGTAAGATTCTTCATGTTAGTGCTGTTTCTGAAAATAAATCTACCAAAGTTTCCACAAAACAAATGTGCTCTGCTTTTCATTCATTCCTACACTTCATGCATTGGTGTAACAGAGTTGTCACTAAATTTCAGACAATTTAAGTTTCAAGTCATTTTCAAAGTCAAAGATTTCATAAGCAGTTTGTTTAAATTTCATCAGATGGTGCAAGTCGTGAAAAGTAGAATTCCCTTCGAATGAAGATGCAAAATTCATCTTTTACTCCAGGTAATGTGAGAAGATGATACACTTGGTATATATGGGCCATTTTACATTCTGTCATATCCAACTTGTATATTTTGCATCATTACACCTGAACTTAACAACTCAGAAAAGGTGAATCTGCCCATATGTTTTCGTCAAGGATTACAGCGTCCAGTGTAAATAGTTAATGGTGAATTCAGACTTGTTGTTTAAAGGAAATCAAAATATCTGAGAACCCTGTCACAGGCAAGCCAGTCCACCAATGAACTCCTAAGTTGGGGCTGCAGAAAAAGCTGCTGGGGGCATTTCAAAAGCAAATGCAATTTTCATTTTTAAGCTAGGAAAGTCATATTGATGATTATTCTACTGTTTACAGTCACTGTTTTGTCAGACTTAATGAACAGAATGATGAACTCTATGCCCGCAACAGACATTATGAAGTTCAGCTTAAGTTCTCAGATACAATGATTTCCTTTTCACACTGTATTTGAATTAACCGTCAACTGATCCAAACTGTTTATGATGCTATGATGTTGTACATGGTATCATTGTAATCGATGAGTCTCGAAACATATGGGCAGACATCACCTTTTCTTTTACCTTTGTTTCATCGTGGTTGGAGAAATGTTGCAAAAATAAATAATATGATTATGGCACAAAGCAAAACGACCACCACAAGCTGTTTTTGTGATGCCTCAAATCATGAAAATATCCTGATATGACAGTTAAATCAGTTCTGTGTGTAATTTGTGCAGAGAGGGAGGTTAGTAATGAAGACACTTACATTTTCTGAGGGCAAAGCTTCTTTAAAGTAAACCTTTTTCTGGTCCTTCTTCTCCTGGAACTTGAGCCGGATCCATCACAGAAGAGCTGCAAGCAAAGAGCGAAAAATGAATGATGAATTACAACTGAATCCCTTTAAAATGGTCTATTCTCCTTCTAACAACGTAAATCATTCAGATTCTACTATCCTGAAAAAGCCAACTGACAAGAAATTAGTCTGAGTAGTTTTGAACATTTATCTTTGAAAGCTGCTTTAAAGATATGTATAGAAAACGAGAAAAGACAGAAGAGTTATTAGGATCTTTGTACACATGCTGCTTGTTACAAACACAAGGTTGTACCCTTTACCTTACAGAGATGATGAACACGTCTCAGATTAAAACGCAATGATTACCCCGTGGGTCACACACTTAATCACAATGACTGAATAAACAATCTTCCCAATAATCTGCAACAGAAACATCTCCTGTTAATGGAGGACTGATCTGTGAGGTCAGTCTTTATGGCTTTAAGGGGTCAAAACTCAAGTTTTCAGGCAGTCCAGACTCAAAGTAAGCAAAGTCCTTAAGTCCACTTGGGTTAGAGAATGAGAAGAACATATTGTGTATGTTATTTACAGTGCAAATTGTGCAATATGATGGTAAATATTAAAAATTTTGGGCTTTTGCATTTAAAATCTCCAGTGAAAACCAAATTTGTTTTTTATTTTTACCTTTTAAAAATGTCAATATGGTGTTTTTATATGCTGGAAGATTCTTTAAAAATAAGTAGTCAACGCTATTTCCATCTGGGAACTGCAGTGTATCGATGACATGTAACAAACCAAAGGATCCAATCATTTCAGCTCACAAGATTTGTTCTTTTTTTTGAGTGGAAATTCTTCATGAAGACAAAAACGATGTCTAAATATGTAAATTTGACACACATAGATGAGTTGTTGTTTAGGGGTTTAATCAATGACTTTAGATGCACTACACTGGAAATTCAGGCGTCACCTCAATACGACAAAAGTGATGACACGTAATTTCCAATTAAGGCTAATTGCATGACTGATCTTTATCTAATGCAATATGGCTTCACATGAACAGGGAAGAAACCTTAAAGAAATCATAAAGATGGGAGAAAGGGACAAGAGAATCTGTGAAGTGAAGCAGAAGTACATCTGCAGCAGTAGTTAGGAGTTTGAGGAAGATGCAAATTACCAATATCAGAAGAAGCTCTTCTCAAACAATGACGCCGTGCACACTTGACTATTTCCACAAACCTGCAATGAAACACAGACAGGTAAATGCAAAAGGTGTAGAACAGATGGCATTTAGAGATGACACTTTGCTAGAAGGCCTGTTTACCCAACCAATAAATAAAAACATTACTCTTAAACTATCATGACAATGATCCCAACGACTGCAACAATCACTCAAGAGTTTTTAAAGAAACATGACAAGGCAAAGTATGTCCCCTGACCTGAATCCAACCCTTAGTGAAGGTGGAGTTTGTGCAACAAAAAAAACCTTCAGCAAACAACAGAAAAGTCATCTGCGAAGAATGGAAGAACATTTGTGGTATCATCTATTCCGAGAGGAAAAACAAAACAAAAACTGATTAATCTAATTACTATAAGGGTGTACTTACTTTTGTTGTGTGTAAATGGGGGTCTGTGTTTTCAGTGTCTGCATAACCTGTTTGTTTTTAATCCTGCAAATGGTTGAAACACTTCAGGTCCAGTGTGGAAGATTTAGGGGGATCTATTAGCATAAATGGAATGTAATATTCACAATTATGATATCATTAGTGCACAATCATCCGTAGCTACAAATCACTGTGCTTTAATTAGCATAGAATGGGCCCTTCATATCTGCAGAGGGAGCAGATCCTGTTCCTGAACCCAGCATGTTGTGCCACCATCTTTCAACAGTAATCCAGAATGGACGAATGAAGCGCTGGATCCAGAGAGGCCGCTCCTGTGCACCAGTACTAAAAACTACAGTTCCTCAAATGACCACTTGAGGCTGGCTCCAAAAGTGAGTCGATCTCCATTGATCCCCATGTTAAAATGTTTAACTTTACAGCAGGAAAAAACATGTTTACAGCCTGGTGCAAAGACAGTTTTGGTCTCTATGGCTAATTTATTCATTCATGACAACTGTACAGGAGTTAATATTTATATAACTCACATGTTTGAATTGTATTAAAACTTAAAGTTAGGCATAATTGTTGTGAGGCCCTTTTGAGTGACACCACACTGAGCTTCAAAACCGCTGTTCCCCAAAGTATGGGTAGCGTCACAGAGGATTTTAGATAAAGTCTTAGGTTGCAGTCTGCAAACTCACAACTAGATGCCACTAAATCTACACACTGACCCTTTAAGAATAATACAGTTATTGTAATATGATGCACTTTAAGTGATATATTGAGGTGCACTCAGTTTTGCTCTATACCGAACCTGTATCCAAGGTCAAAAATCTTAATGTGTTTTCTTTTATTTTTGTAAACTCATGTTCAGAAGAAGGAACCAACATGAAAAGTAGCTTCTGTTACTAATACGGCACGTCTAAAAATCCACAAAACCTCTTGAGAAGATTCGAGAGTAACACGGTCTCATCAGAGGTGAAGAGCTTCAGGATATTTAGATTAACCCACCTGCAATGAAAATCACAAACGAACCTCAGGAAACAGAAAAGCAGACAAATTTCAGTGAAGAATCAAATACAGAGTGGAAGCCATGATGAACAGTGATGACTCGGTAACATACCTGTTCAGGTGCGGTGTGAGTCTGCGTGGCATTCACTCTTCTCTCTGCTTACACTCAGCCTCTCATTAAGCTTTTATAATCTTTCCATGATTTGAATCAACGACTTATACTATTTACTAATGAACCTAAAACTGCCTAACTGGCAACAAATTGCACCTTATTGCTTTACAGTCAATTAAAGCCACACAAAATTTGTGCGAGCAGTTCGACAGCAATAGGATAATGAAAGCGTAACAGTCAAATGTGTCTTTATTGATTTGTGATTAGTGTGGGGGGCTCATTCATGGGGTATCCATAACTTGATTCTGCCTCAGATTTTAATTGACTAATTGGAGTGATTATTTAGCAATGGGAAACCATTCCACCTGTTCCTCCTCCGTACCTCTGGAAGAGTCAGCGGTGTTTCATAGTCATATTGAGAGAAGAGGTACATCCTAAAGTGTAAAAATACTCCATTATAAGTCCCGTTTCAGTCCAGTGACTCCCAACATTGGGGTCTCCAAAGAGCAACAAGATAAACATGAGGGGTTGTTTCTATCCGTATATTGTATTTTCTTGTAAAGACATTAGATTGGTTTTATTTGCAGCCTCATTTATATTGGCATACTGACAAAATAAGTTGGAATAAAATCACTTTTCATGAAAATAGACTGCTTCATCGATGCTGTAGTTGTGTGTTTAAATAGTTAAACAATGCTTTGTGCTACTAAGAACTACTCTATAATAACAATTTGAATGATTAACACTAAAGATTTACACATTTGAATCCGTGAAGAGTCTGTGTTTCTGGTATTTTGGGTTCCTGGCAGCCTTATACTGTTTTAAACTGACTAATAGGTTTAGACTTACAGCTGAGTTTGTGGTAAAAAAAAAAGAATGTCATGCTTTTAGGTAAGGACAGTTTAAAAGATGCTGGACAAAAATGAAGGCACCAAACTGTGCAAACATTAAATTATTATTATTATTACTTTTCTCAAGCCTAAACAATTATACCTGTTTTGCCTTGAACAGTTCACCCATTTAAATGACTATTTATTTCAGCACAAGAAAAAGAACGTCATGCATGCAGGTAAGGACAGTTTAAAATTTGCTGAACAAAAACGAAGTCACTACATCTAACTTTTTATTTATTTATTTATTACTTTTCTCAAGCCTGAACCTGTTTGGCCTTGTACCGTTTACCCATTTAAATGACACCTGAGGGGAAAATAAAGGGAAATGTCTCCTTGGTGAAACTGTCAACAACTCATAACCTGCTTTTTCACTATTTAATGACAAATAACATGATCCACTGTGCTTTCTCACTGTATTTTCCAAACTGGGAAGTCATAAGGCAGCATGATTTTGATTTTATCACTAAATGTCCTATTTTATTTTATTTCATATTGTATGTTGTTTGCACCAAGGGGCTGAAGAGTACAGAAATTTCAATGCTCTCTATGTCCTGTACTTATTGCAGCATTGACAATAAAAAGACTTGACTTGACTTGACATGATGGACAAAAAAATAGTTCCTAGTTGTTTGTCATTATAGAAATGTACAAACAACTTGTCAATGTACACATACATTTTTGGCTTCAGCCATGTTCTGCTTATGTTTGTGGAAGCTGAAATGACTTGAAGCCAAAACAACACACATGTTTTTTTTGTAAAGGGTCACAAGCCAAAAAGATTGCAAGGTTTAAACTTGAACAATGATGTGTTTTATCTGTTTATTTCTTCAGTGTAAAACTTGTAAATGTAAAACTAACAACTAAAGCTGTTTAATCACTGGGTAAAATTAAAGCCTGCAAAATATGGCAGTATTTTTCCCAGTGTTTCAGCACAGTCTATACTGATGCATACATGTAGGGGACAGGATGGGAAGTTAGCAAAGAAAGAGTTAACAGTTTGAGCTCAAAAATAATTCAGTCCTTTTTGAATCCATTACATATTATTTTCAACTAAATAGCCAGCTGTTTTATTATTAGGAGCAGAATCAGAGATTGTCTTTTTTGAGCCACAACTTAAGCCCTGCCAAAACCTGGTGCCTACAGTACCCATAATGCAACTAAACCCATCTACACTTCAGTCAGAGATGATGTGTGTTTTACTGGTGGCTGTATCAGATTTGTGTGTGTCGTCAAGATCTGCAAACAGACTATGATGTGAAAAATTAGTTATGGTTCTACATTAGCACAAAACCTCACCAAGCTTAGGTGAAGTCGGACTTTACTTCTAGAATATGTACAGTACATAATTAAGATTTATATGTATCCAGGAAGGAACTAGTTCATGATGTCCTCTCCATGACTGACGTGGACGCGGTGTTTATGTACAGCATGAACAAATCCAATCCGTGTGCTCTCAGGTGGAGCTATTATCCACCACTAAATTATTTCATATCACGGCTGTTGTTGTGTGCATTGTTGGTGGGCAGAGGTTAACTAAAGGCCAAGACAAACCCAAGCCACCGGCGTTGGCCGCATGGGGAAATGTTGGCAAGCGAGCCAGAGAATAATCATAGGCTAATCTGATTTCCAGCTCTGATAATGGAGGCCAGGCTAAATAAGAAAAATTCCAGGCAAATTTGTGCAAATGAAAAAGGATTCCTCCTGACATAATGGTACGGTGCAAGGCAGCCTCTAATGAGCAATAATCTGTCTAAGAGCTTCTCTCTCTCTCTCTCTCTGCTTGGTTTTCTCCCTCCATCTTCTATCTCATCCTGTCTCACCCTCCTCCTCTTCCTCCCCCCCCTCTCCGCTCCAGCTCTCATCGGCTTCCTCTCTTTTCCCGGGAAGGTGCATGTCACAGCTACGTGACACAGATATGGATGAAAGAGGAGGGGAAATGTGCGCAGTAGAGGCGTGGGCAGCGCTTTAGAAGTACATTTAATGAAGGTCTATCACCAGTACATCACACACCCTGCAAGAACCTCCATCATACCAGATATTGTTGGTAATAATTCTCATTTTTAGAGCTTACTTTGAAGATATAGACACAGATACAGATACAAGAAGTTCAAGATTTTTGTGGCCGATTTTTTTTCTTCCATTTGTTCATAAGGCAATAATTTTACTGCCAGTCCCAAATGTGTTCCCCCCTCTTATTTATTAATGCTACATTAGAGTCACAGAGCTATAGTAAGCATCAATTTTCTAAACCAATAAATATCTTATGGAATCGAAAACACAGGATGTCGGTTTTCTAAATAAAACACACATTTTAGCTAAAAATGCTACCAATTAGCTCAACTTTATTTACACAATTTTATATATTCAATACAAAATAGCATACTGAGATGTTGCATGTGCTTTACAATGTAATTTCCAGTCAGCATACAGCTACAAACAAACCTGCAACAAATCCAGATGGTTTCAAGAGTCTTTGGGGACTTTTGAAACATCTCCAGACTGGTGACTGCTGTTTTTGAAGGTGTTTATTTTGCAGAGAAATGTATGCTTAGTTGTGTGATTTGAATGTAATGATACATGAGTGTGGAGGTACAGTCTCTCTAAAAGCATAAGGGAAGCGCCAAAGGTCACATTAGGCATGAACAAGACAATAATACTTCTTCAGAAGCTTTAAAAGAATTTTTAAATATAAAAATTACATCAAGCTTTATCCAGAAACAGCCCTCTGCAAAAAACCCATAAAATCTCAGTTTGTCCTTTTACACTTCAGCCTTTCTATGCATTAAACAAACATGATCTAACTTGTTATTTCG
>OMNN01052446.1:0-14737 GCA_900302755.1 Chromis chromis
GGGAGGGGAAGGGGAGCAACTCAAAGGGAAATCTGCACCATTGAAACTTCCAGATATCGGAATATTTACGACAGGACACGACAGGTGTAGCTCAACACAGTATTTTCGCGGCCGTTCCAATGGTGCGCACACACGATTATTTGAGACCAAAACATGTTTTTGTTTTTTTTGTTTGTTTTTTCCACATACAGAATCCATATTTTACTGACATTCAGAGTGATTGTGGTTGAATAAAGCAAAGAACTTGTACTTTGGCCGTCATAGGAATGCTGGTTTTCCCCTCTTATCGCACATAACAAGTCAGATGTAGCACCAACATGGACAGAAATGCTCGAACTATCTGCGGTATAAACACCTCAAAAGAAAAATGCTGTAATGTCCCCCCCAACCCCCCGCTCCAATATAGTCCAAGTGGAAGCCTTGCATAATTCCTGTTTCCCCATCTCACTGAGCAAGTCGTTTCCCCACTGAAACAGCGGGAATCATCCACAAAAAGAAAATGTGCTGCTGCTTCTCTCCCCCATCCTCCAACTAGATTCTTTCTCCTCCGTTCCAGGCTCCCTAACTGCAGAGGTATAGGTGATGAATGTGTGATTTGTTTGTCCAGTAATCCTGAGGTATAGGAAATACCACTGATGCAGAATGTGACTGAAGAAGGAGAGCAAAAATAGATAAAAAATAAAAGGGGAAAGGAGACATGCTATCTAAGCAAACTGTCAAACTGTACAAAGAACATTTCCAGTCGAATACTCATTTCATGTTCTTCTATCACCATCTACTTCGTTTTTTTTTCTGAATTTATCTCTTAAGCAGTAAAATAATTATATTATAATACAAATGTTTATAAAATAGCAGCACACTCAAGTGACACATCACAACTAGGTAATGTTATTTTTTTTTCTTTTGTATAAATGAAACAAATTCATAGCTTTTAGCAGCGCAAAAAGACAACAATAAAATATTGACACTTTTTTGTTGATGTCTTCACACCTCCTCCTCCTCTGTCCTCTCTTCACTTTGGAATACAGTATCTCTAAATCTTAGAAAAACCCTTTTGCGGGTCTGGTCACCCCATAAAATATATCAAACACAAATTGACAAGGTGGTCTCAATATATAACACATGCAACAATACATTGCAGGAAAAGAAAATCACAACCATTAAGTTTGGGAGAGAGCTTACATCAGGCAAACAGAGGCACAAAAAAAAAAGAAAATGAAGGGGTCATACCAAATATTCAAATGGGGGATGTTTTGGCAAATATGTCATCAAACTGCTCAGTTTTACTGAAAAACATCAGATCCCCACATTTTCTCTTCAGACTGATAAACATACACTCAGCAAAGTCACATACTGTCATGAAAATAAAATCAAACATTAAGTCGGAGACACTGCTGTGGCAAAGCCTTGTGTCCCAGTAAAACAAAACAAAAAGAAAAATCATCTGTCTCTTGTTTTGTGCTGTTGTCTGCCTGGCTGATGAATCCCCTTGCCAATGATTTGAAGCAGCAAAGCTCACAGGGGACAGGTGTGTTCACTGACAGACAATCGGCCTCGGATCGGCCCTGCACAAGCCAGCACCATAGAAAACTGACCAACCACTGCGACACACATCAGTTAAGGCGGTTCTGAACAAAGGCTCCGCTCTGTCTTAACATTGCAAACCTCGTTGCCCTTTGAAGAACATGTGCAAATACTGGA
The DNA here is from genome assembly GCA_900302755.1 of Chromis chromis. Taxonomy (NCBI): domain Eukaryota; kingdom Metazoa; phylum Chordata; class Actinopteri; family Pomacentridae; genus Chromis; species Chromis chromis. Next base: position 1,702 of record OMNN01052446.1, read on the forward strand.
TGTTACGACCACCCTCGCTCGTAGCTCATCGCTGCCCTGTGTGGCTCTCTGTGGCTGTGATGCAGATAAATAAAAAGAAAAATTCAAGTAAAAACAAATATTTCATTTCTTGACAATGTAAAAGAAAATCAAATCGACCCCATGGATCATTGTGTGTCGGTATCTTCCAAATTCATATTGGTCTTCTTTTTTATATTCGTTTAAATTCTCCGGACTCCCCATCACCTCGCACTTTGCTTGAACAGGAATGTTTTTTTTTTCTTTTTGATCGGAATGTCCTTTCATCGTAAGATGCGGAAAGCCTTTTTAAATTTGACTCTTGCTCGACAAAGGGTATGTCTGATGATTGGGAAACCAGCCCTACAAAGTAAACCAAAGAAAAGGCTAATGAGGAAAAAAAGAAAACATCCATTCACCTCCAATCACCACCCAACGCATTTCATTTTTACTTATCTCCTGGGGAGCATGTTCTCAAAGTGCTTTGCCATTGAAATCATATAGGGAAGCTGAAGACAACCCTATGTGGGACTCCAGATGCATTGACAGTATATTATCATCCTCTAACCCCTTCCCCCCCCAAGAAAAGTTCATTATCACATGATCTGGCAGCGTACAGTCTTAGTTCCTCATGTCATTTCCATGTAAATGGAAACCCAGAACATTTACGCTCACTTAGCTGTGTCATTGTAGACATCCATTACGAGATATTCATGTAGATTCCACTCAAATATGCAGACATCGAAGTTGTATTGTGAGGCTCTTGGGTGTTTTTTTGTTCATTATCCTCTTCCAGCCACTGGCTGTACATCATCCTCACCTCCTACACAGCAGCATGCTTCTGCACCACCACAATCCTCTCAGTCCTACCATCCTGTGCCGCGCACTCGTGTGCCTTCAGCTCCACAGTGACTTCTTAGTTGCAAACTGTCCCTCTGTCTTTCTAAATCTTTCCCCACCTCATCCCTGCTAATTAACACAGAGGAGTTTCTTCAAGACACTGTCCTCTCCCATTTTCACATGCGAGAAGGCAATACTCCTCCGTCCGGACTCAAAGCAGCCTTTCACAACTAAGGAAACACCATATCGTAACAACATGAAGAAGTATCTGTAATATTTCATTATCATAATGGCAGTAATAAACAAACACCTCCCGTGACCTCTGAGTCTGAGGTGGAACACCTCAGGAAAAAATGCTCTTAGAAAGAAAAGGGGCTCTACATGAAGGTCCCTTCACCCATTTGCCAAATATTTCTCTGTGTGGATCACGGTTCACACACATATCGTTAGCCAACGATGAACCATGACACACTGTTAATGCATGAAGGCAGTGACGTAGCATAGATGCCCTGTTATACGGATGGACAACGTGTTTGTAGCCTCGGTTTGCTCCACTGTCTTTTAACATAGAACCGTAATACCACGACTTTGCTCAAGTGCTTCACGCCGTAGAACGCACACCGCTAAAATAGATCACATGTAACACTCACACAACAACACACACACACTGACTGTACAACATCCGTGTCTCTTACACACACTAAGGCATACACACAACCAACACGTTTGCACGCTGCATTCACAAACTGACACATACAAGCAGCCTGACAAAAGGAGCTTATTGATCTCTACTACTCAGTTACAAAATATGTCCAATGATAATATTAATAATAATAATAATAATTACTAATACTACTAATAATTATTATCATCCCAGCTCTTCCCTGGAAATGGGACCCCACCGACTTTTCGCATCACGTTCTCACGGCTTCCTCTGTCTCAACACATATGTGGACCTTCTGATGGTGGAGGAGCTCCGGCAGTTCCTCTCTTACACCGGCCACGAATGTAATAGTGATAATACTCATATAAAACAGAACAGAGAAAAAGTAACGTAAGCCCCACTCACTGTGATCCCATGTATGCAAATTTTCTGAATGGTTTCCACAACTTCTACCATAACAGCCTCGTAATCAAGCTATGGTTGAAATATAACTTAAAGATCATACTATACAATCAAAGGCAGAATGCAAAATATGATTGGCTTCCCTTCTGTACATCCAAGGCACCACAGAGCTTCATCTCGTATCAAATTTGTCGCGTTTACACTAGAACATCATAGAAAATCTATTTTGTGTGCAGGTGTTTTTTTTTCTTTTTGACTCGAAGAACAGAAAAAAAATCTACAAAAAAACTAGCAAGCATTGTTCTTTTTTCTTTTAAAGGGCTTGTGTTTTTAAACATTTTTTTTTGTTCTTTTGTTCTTTTTTTTCTGCTTTTAATTAAAATTGAGGTTTTTTTTCATGATGTTTTTTTTTTGTCGTTTTGTTTTTTGTTTTTTTTGTTGTCGTCGGAAATCCTGTGCAATGGCGCCCTCTGCTGGTTCACAAGTTGACATCGCGGACGTCTGTCGGGGTGGAGGATTGATCCAGCTCGTCCATGCCTTTCCCGCTGGTGCCTCTCTGGGTCTGCTGCTGTTGCTGTTGCTGCTGCCGGCCTTCGCGTAGGCTGCTCACCAACACGCGCTCGATCTGCTCCTGGCACTCTTTGAGAACATCCTGCAATGCAAAGAAAAAGGGAAGGAGCTGTTACAATATGTCCATTTTTAATCTGCTGATGGGGTGGCAGGGAGTTTCCAAAATCAAGAAAGCTATTTTCAGCAAGGTAGAGGATGCATCTTTTTGTCTGACGCATGGAAACTTCATAATTTTGGCACAGCTTCTTCATTAAGACTTTAGGAGGAAACAAGATGGAGAAAGATTTATTTTTTGTTTTAAAGTTTAAGATTTTGCATCCAGGTGAGTTATTTGGCAACACAAAACTTTTAGCCAACGTGAATATTCTCACCTCAGTTATCTGCTCAGCATTTAGTAAAGCTATAAGGTTAGAAAGGCCGATATTTGGACCCGATATGCATTAAATGTAATGTGACAGCATAACTAGGCTTCTTCATTAATAAGGGTGACTGAACATGCAAAATAGAAATAGGAGTGATTAAATTAGGACGCTCTCGACTGAGATTGATCAGTTTGTCTCCTGCAGTTACGTCTGCTGTTCTTCTCTGTTTTCTTAATCATTCTCTGTTCGATCCCTTTTATTGTACACTAAGGTCCAGATCTCAAAGCATTATCAATTATTGTTTTCCAGACTGATCGCTAGCCGTTAGCATAGCCTTGGCCACTGTGAAAGAAGCTAATTTCCTGGTTTGTGACAACAGCTTGTGTTTCTTGTTCAGTTTTTGCTGCTTGAGAGACATTTCTGAGACTACAGAGTGAAACAGAGAGAGAGAGGAGGCTGCATCACACCTGAAGTAGCGCATTTAATTTATTGATAATCAGCCAATAAAAATAACAATACAAATAATCGGAAAAATGCCAAATATCGGCCATGATAATTGGTCTATCCCGAGTCACCTCACTTTCACTGAAGCAAAAGTCAGCTTCTCAGTGGGGAAACTGGCTTCTATAGCTATGATCACAACTTAGAATAGAAATCTGAAAATTGTAGTCAATGCATGAGAAACAGGGGCCCTCGCTGTGGCAGCAGAGGGGCCCAAGGTTTCAAATGACCACCGACTTTTCTAGCTGCTCTGCCAAAAAGGAGCGCAGACACGGGCCAGACTTGAGCATTACATCAGCCCACCAGGGTTGTGCACTGAATACCACCCCTATAGTCACGCACATGCACATGCACATGCACATGCGCAGGCGTACACATGCAGCCGAGCGTGCACGCCACCGCCGCCACCCACCTATCCCACCACCTATCGCCATTCCCAAACACACACGAAACCCAAACAGAAGTAGCCTTGACAACGGCGGCTGAAAACACAGGTAGTATTAAAGCTATGTTAATTACATCCACCTCCTGTGGGAACACAAAGGTGGTGCTTTTTTAACGAGAGCCAGTCTGTGTGCCTGCCTGCCTGCAGGGGATCCATCTGAGACCGGGCCGCCTCGACTTTCACCATCAAAGGCCACCGAGGCAATCCGAGAATCCACCTGGGAGAAGAGCCCCTCAACAGCACTGAGGCCTCATATCCTTCCTTGATGGAGGGTTGAGAGAGGGGACAGCGCCGCGCAGGAAGGGAGAACAACTCTCTGGGGCAGGCGGGGTTGGGGGTAAGTTAAAGGAATGGGTTGTTAGCAAGAGCGTCAAAGAAAGGTCAAACTGCTCTAAAGGTGAGGAACAGCAATGAGAGTCATTAAAGATCTGCAGAAGTAAGAGGACACTGGAGTTGATAGAGAGCTAACACTGCTCTCTGGTGGTGAGACACTATAAAGCAACTGCAGCTGAGTTGTTGCTTTCAGCTCTGCACATGCACACACATGCATGACCCCCCACCCCACCCTCTGCCTTAAAGCACCAGGCATCTGTGAGAATCATGACTTAGAGATGGGTGAAACTAAGTGTACCGCTTGCGGAGCAGCGAAACATTCTTTAGAAATTTACAGCTAATTTAAACCTGATGGGCCACAGTTTGAGCCTGTGTTATAGCCTCTGGTGCCGCCGGGCCTTGATGAAACGAGAACTGAGCCCTTCACTCACATTAGAATTGCTCTGAGGGAGCTGCACGGGGCTGACTGACGAAAGGTCACCGTGTCAAAGGTCAAGCAGCATGACACATTACAGGGTGAGACATGTTGTCAGAAGGAAGCTACGCGAGTTTAACCAAACTCTCAAGACTGGTAATTTGTTTGAACGCTGTACATGTGGGCAACATTATAGGGGATTTCTTTACTAAGTGGAAAAAGAAGCTTAAGAAATCTATTAAATTACATGGCCACTGACAAGCCTTTTTTGCCCATATCTGAAATGTATATTAAGTAAATCCTCCCTTGACATCTCTTTTATTTTGACTTATACGGAATCTACCAATAATTAGCTCAAGTAAGTCCTTTCGCTTACAATCCATAAAGACTGATTTGATGTTTAGGAGGATGGACTGATCTGGGCTGCGTGCCTTTGGGAGAACATTTTCCTCAACCCTGATTCTGATGTGGAGGAAACCCGACCAGCGTCTGTCCCTTAATCTTCTCCAGAGGGTGGCCACTAACGTGAGGGCGTGCACACTCGCGTACACACAAAGTCTTCCCACCAACATGTGCCCCATTGGTCATAAAATCCCAATTCCTGTGAGAAAATTAAGTAAAGCGCAGAACATGTAAAGGAACTGCCTGTGTCTTACCGCAAGAATGCACGCCTTCACTTCTTAAAAGACATTCTCCCCCCATCTCTGCTGCTCTTTAGAGCGGCAGTTCGGATCCTATGCCAAGCCCCATGGGCTTTATTTGAGAACCTTTAATGACTTCAATGTGTGACTACTGGAAACACCAATGCTGTTTTCAGAGAAGCTCGAGGTACTCGGACAATGGAGGGGCCAACAGCACTGAATAAATTGGCCATGGGAGGTGCTGCTATACTGAAGCATCTTATTTTGCAGCCTCAAACCGGAAAACACATGACCACCTCAGATCCTCCCTTGTAGTTATAGTCCTCCATCTGCCTCACCTCAAACATACATCATACTGCGACAATCTGTCATTCTGACAAATCAAGGCATGCACATTATCCCTGGGCGGCCTTTGTGACACTGGAAGCAGGGGGAAGTCGTGCAGACAGACAAAACCAAAAGGAAGAAATGTGTGAAGCCGTGGAATGTGTTTTAACTGCTGACTGTACCACACAAGACAGTGTTAGCTACTCTGGGAGGACTTGGTGGTCAGACAGCTGAAGCAAACACACAGGCAGACACACACTACGGATCTCAGGGAATCTTAAAACTAAATATCTGGGGGCTGACACTGGAAATCAGAAGTCACCACATGACTCCAATTTCCACAAGTTACAATAGAAAATGTGACCTTTCTCTTTCTTTGGCCGGCATGCCAAAACACCACAAGCGGTAAAGCCACAGGCTGTGTTAATAGTGAGAATCTTTCCTAATAAATGCATCTTTGTTGCAAGCGCTCCAATACATTACTGATGATAAAAAACCATACTGATAAAAAGAGGAACCAAGGGAGAAATGGGAAAATGTGTTTCCGGTGTCTTTCAGTGTGTGACCCTTAAAAAAGATGAATGAGAGACTGAGAGAAAATGCGTGTCAGAACAATAAAATCTAGGAAGTAGTGCTCTTAAACCCTTTCACTTCTCTGACCTCCTTTTCCTGTTTTAATCAATCAAGAATAAACAGAAGCTTTACACTTTAGTCTACATGCCACAAACATTCCAGCTTTCTTATCAAACCACAACTAAACTGTCTCCCACTTTAATCTCAACACATTCACATATTTTTCTGACTCATAACCCGGTCTGCTGCCCCTCTTGGCTACACCAGGTGTATGTGAGGCAACACACATTCTTCCAGTGGCCCAAGATGGTGACTTGGCCCTATCACATTTCCACTGGAAAACCACAGCTTCTGGATACCACAGATGCCAGCAGGGTGCCAGTGGGGGGGTGGCGTTGGCCATGATGCTGTTGGCAGTGGCAGCTGCAGAGGTTGGCGAAAGTTGCTTTGCCTTCATATTTTGCCTGGCTCTTTGGCCGACCGGCCACGAGATGCTTGTTCTACCATCTCGCCGAGCCTCTACACTGCCGGCCAAAATCAAACACAGTATGTTGTGTGTACACATTTAGCCTCAGGCTCATACCGCCACCCTGATGAGGTGGCCTTTAGGGTGTCAAAGTGATATATAAAGTGGTTGAGCTTTTGGGAAAAGAATGTAGGGCAAGTGTTAAAATGACACATTCAATGAGCACTATTTCCTCTTTTTTGTGCACACGAAAGTCTAAAAACTCAACCAGTGACAAAGAGTGTAAATAGCACTGAAGCCTCTTATTAGCATTGGGCATTTGCCATCAGACTGTGGTTTTTAGATTGTATCACAAGTGGAGCACGCGTCTGATGTAAGTTCTTACTAAACTTTCTAAATCAAAAGATACCGTGTATTAAGTTTTGGTTGGCTCTCTATTAATTTATACTAAAGCCTTTCATATATGTTGAATTAGGAAGGATGCCCTCTGCTTTGCCTCCTGTGTTTACTGCAAGCCATGGCTTGTCTGAATCCAGGAATGTAAGGAGTTGATCATAGAGACACAGAGCGACTTAATTCCCTCTAGTCTAAGACCTTGCAGCCTAAACACACTGAGGCCCTGTGCTGCTGAGGCCAGCTATTTGTTTTTCCTCAGCTGCTGAGCGAGACTTCACACAGCTCGCACCAGAGGGAGCCATGCTTTCCAGCAGTGATGCATTATGGACCATAGGAGGAGACGAGAGAGGGCCGATTGTCGTGAGGGAGGCATGACACCCCCTCAGTGTCCTTTTCACACTTCAACAGCTTTCTTCCACCTTCTCCTCCTCCTCCTCCTCCTCCTACTTTGCCTCCTTTTGGGACAGAATTTAACATACCAGGGCTGACGCTTGGGACCAGTGTCGTGCCCGCTGATCTGCTCCCTGCGCACTGTGCACACATTAACTCAAATGTTTATATTAAGTCTGCTATTACTAACCAAAAGCCTTTTTCATCATGTTTGGTATTAGGAGCGCTGCTGCCAAGGCAGTGGCTTCAGACCTGGAGCTGCTCCCTGAGCTCTGCTCTGTGGCTGCCCGCTGCTCCTGAACAGTTTGGATGGGTAAAATTCAGACGACTAATTCCCCCGCAGAGACTAATAAAGAATAACTTCATAACTTGACTTATCATCTCGTAGCCTTGCCTTCTACAGTTCTGCCCACCTACTCACTCTTGCAGTGAGCTTATAGCGAGCTGAAGCCCTCTCCCATCTGCATGATGAAAGCCAGGCATCTCAGAGTCAGTAGGGGCCCTGCCTGTGTTTGGACTCGACTCACCCACCACTGCAACTTTCACTGTACCCAGACAGCCACACAACAGCCTGGCCAGCCTTCCTGTCAGAGAGAGCAGACAGTATATGCTCTCAACCTGGCTCGATCTAGAGGATTCTTTATATGAAGGGGCCTTAAACAGACAGACTGGACTGATGGAGAGGTAAAGAAGCCTGCCACTCGCTACCCTAAAGTCCCGTCAAGGGTATGACAGAGGAAAGTGCATTAAAACCAATGCAGTTAGCTGTAGCATGCTGACTCTTTATTTTAAACCCTTAAAAAAAGCTAGAACCTGGCGCCCCGATGGCCTAGCGGTTATGTCGCGTGGCCCAGGTGCAGAGACGTGGCGGCTGTCCCGGGTTCGATTCCGATCTTGGGCATTTGCCGCATGTCCTTTGCCACTCTCTCCCATTTCCAACTCTATCCACTGTCCTATCCAATAAAGGCATAAAAGGCCCAAAAAAAGTTTAGCCAAATCTAACCTTAAAAACCATTTGCTCTAACAGGATTTTGCACAAAAAAAAAAAAAAAATCGGTACTCCTCTGCAACAATGAAGCCATTAGTAACTCAGCTGCACAGTCAACACAACAAAAAATGTAGAGACTTTTCGGCTGAACTGGGCTGAACTGCAGGATGTGTTTACACAGAGCAGACAGGAGACAAGTGTGGAAACATGCTAAAACTGTAAGTAGAAAAATATGTATAGTATGTACAGTCACCATATTAGTAACAGCTGTGGGCACTTGGAAAAACAAATTCATCTTTAGCTTTTTTTAATAAATCATTTTTGGCATTATAACTTTTTTTATACTGCACAGACATTTTTGAGTTCTCCATGGTTGTGCTTTATATTGCAGTGAAAAATTAACCCACAGTGAGCGAACATGTGACAGGATCCAGAGGGTTAAGGAAGACATTTTTAGTCTTAACTTGATGCTCTTTTTTTTTTTAAACATTTTTTGTCTAGATGACAGATATTGGCAGTACATCTCTCCAAAAAAAAAAGAGTTTGTGGGAAGCTGAATCCCAGTGATGCCAAATATGAGCGTGACATTTCAACATTTAGACTTTTGTCTGTTGCAAACACACAGACTCAACAAACATGAGGCATTTCTTAACCTTTGACAGAAACCAGCAATATTTCCCCTCAGAAATAGCGAGCATGGTTGAAATAAGTAAACCTGCTTATGAACTGCAACAGATTGTCAGACTGTGTGCCTAATTGGTAAGACGATGACTTTGTTGCGGCATTTCGCTGAAATTACGAACTGACTGATAAGATGAAAAGGTTCGAGCGTGAGAAGGAGCTGATTCAACTTTGAATCACAGAGTTACTGTAACTTAGAGAAATACCAGTGAACAGCTAACTGATGTCTGCAGAAGGACTAGCATTTACTCATACTAATTCAAATATTAGTCATAAACATCCCCTTAAACTTTCCACACACAAGTCTCAAACTCTTAGCTAAACTCTGAAAACCACACTGGAATTTAATTCTGTAAAACTTATTACTTACTGCAGCAGCAAAAAAAAATCTAAAACAAGTGTTTCAGATGTGATCAAAGCCCGTTAAACAAACTCACCACTTCTGTGTTTGTGATTTTGGCCAGCAGGTCTGTCAGATTGTCACCCCACTGTGACTGGTCAGCGGAATCCAGCTGTAGGCCACAGATTGCTGCCCCCACACTTCCTGTGGCAATCATGGAGGGAGGGTACATGGCGAATCTGAAATCTGTTAAAGGAAGAAATAATATAAATTGAGTTAAATGTGTTTTTTGTGCGTTAAAAAAAAATACAAGTGTTTATTGTTGTGTTAAGTTAGGAGCCAAATTCCTTGGTTCAGTGGGTAAATGGTTAACCACTGGATTCTTTATTCACCTGGTACAGTTTGTAAATTGCACTTTTCAATTCATACGCCCCACAAAAAGGGTACAGATACATCCCTCCCAGAGACAATATGATTTGGTAATCTAGCAGTCAGCTAATAAATACTCCTTCTATTGCACTGGATCTGAACGCGGTGCTCACTAATGACCAGGGGCCTGGATAATGAGGGTTCACTTGGCTTGTAAAGGAGCTGAAAAGCAACCACCCTCACCCGCTCCCCAATCCAGTCCCCCTTTCCCCAGCCCGGCCCCTTTTCTTCCATCTCCTGAGTAAATCGTGTGCTCGCTGAAAAAAGCCCCATAGCGCTTGGAAAAGGAGGAATAAAGAGGCTCAGTGCCTTTGCCAATGCGCACTGCTGTAGGTCCTTTTTCCACGTGTGGTCACAGACGTGCGTCTCAAAGACCAATAACCTTGTTAGCTCCCCTCACTGTCATTCATAATGCAAATGAGACAGCTTGTGAACGGGCCAGAAGCCCGAAAAGGCAAGGCAACTGGCATACAGTGAGAGAGAGAGGGAGAGGGAGACAGACAGACAGAGAGAGAGAGTTTTTCTCTTCACAAACAGACACACACATACAAACACACACACACACACACACACTACTTTTCTCTATTCTCTCTTTATGTCTTGCTCAACTTCTACCTTTCTTTTTGGACAACACATGGCCTGCTTAGATGGGCCAGTGAATGGCACACATGCCCCAGTCTTTGTTGCTACAACAGGCAGCGGTTTGCATTGGCGGCCCTCCTATCTTTTAGCATATTAATAGAGTGGCGGGCCTGCGAGAGGGAAGGCAGAAGAGTGTGACTCCATTGTCCAGAGTCATCACCTCATTTCACCCAATTGAGAGACACAGCATCCATCCCCTCTCTGCTGATACCAATTCAGCGAGACAGGCCGGACAAAGACTGTGGCTGGACATGGGGACAGGAGGTCGACAGGGAGGGGGAGGAAGATGAAGAGGGAGGGATGGACGGTGTGGCGACAAGGCGACAGGCAGAAAAGAAGGGAAGGTGGTGGGCGTGGTGAGAGAGGAGAGGGGGGTAGACAACTCCGCTGCACATCACTCTCAAGTCTGTGTCCAGACCCTTGTGAGGTTTTGGAAGAAGAAAAGAGTCGCCCTCCAGTGACCCTCACCTCCTGCCTCCCATCCAACCCACCCCCTCTTCCCTCTGTTCCTGGGCCACCTATGGGCTGGAGGAGTGGGCAGCGGGGGCATAGAAACAGCCTGCACATTAACATATTGCCATATTCAATTGCAAAGCAAACTGCGTGCGATGGCTCTGAAGGAGATTTTTCTTCCTTCTCTCTCCCTCTCTTTTTTTTTATCTGGAATCAAAGAGGTAGGTCCTTTGATAGCTGCAAAGGCAGCCCCTCACTGCCTTTTTAACATGCACAGCCAGGCGCTTTCTCATCTTGTGGGCTCAGTGTTGACAAATAAATGAACTTATTATACACCCCTGTGTTAGCTGCTGGGCCTCTGCCAAGGGGCGATTTATTAAAGGATACCTCGAGCCAAGAGGAAAGAGCGCACAAAGCCCCTCAGCATTACATCACTGCTGTAAGAGCACAACTTTCTATTGAGGGGTAAGAGGACAAAGGCATACACGGATTTACTGTAAGTGTGCAGTGAGCACATACTGACAGGCAAGGCGACGGACACCTCAGAGACACAGGCGAGGAACAATGCGCCGATCCCTGCGTGCTTTAAGATGCAGACGAACACCAACACACACCAACACACACACACACACTGCACAGATGTAGGTTTGTGGGAGAGCTGAGTGGCGGGCAGTGGGCAGCAATCTGATTTTTCGCACTCAAGACAAGACAGGTCTGTAGCAGAACAAGGACGTGCGCGTGCAGCCGATGCAGGCTGACACTCCGGCCTGGTGGCTGCTGCATGTGGGGGGAAGAATGGCTGTATTTTAGGAGGCCCTCATTGATATTCATGTTGAGGATAAACAGTGTATGTAGCTGAGTGGGGACGCCTGCGATGGAAAGCTCCCTGTGAGCAGCGGCTGGCTGGCCTGGCCTGCACGCCTCTCACCCCCTTCAATGGCCCTTTCTCCTCCCCGTGCCCCCTCGTCTCCATTCCTCCATGTTCCTACCCCATGAAACTTCATCCTCAGGCCTCTGGTCACACAGTCTGCTGCCCTACATGGCCCAGCTCCTTCTGGGTGGCTGCAATGCACAGTATGCACATTAAAATTGTAAATTAATTAAAGTTGGAAAGTTGAACAACAGCCAAACGAAGAAAGGAGGAAAAAAATCTCCCCTTTTCACCCTCTGCTCTCTTTTCCAGCGCTACAAATCAGGGTCTTGTATTCTATACATGTAGCGTTTATTGACCTTGTTTATTAAAGGAGTCGCGTTACGTGGACCCAGAGCCCGTTGACTGATTAAGGTTGAAAACAAACATCATTTGGGGATAGGCATGACAGAATGTTTCACCACTAATGCAACACAGACTGGCAGTCAAAACAAGCCCTGTGAGGAGCTACTCAGACGGTCCCACCTTAGCGTAGCTCCTCGACTCACGCAAACAACAACAGCAGCTTCCCCGCTGGCCTTGAGAAGCTCTAACAAGGGGAGAAATAACCGACCAAGTCACAGCTCGATGCTGCCAGCTGTCATTTAAACCACTTGTTGCTCTGCGCCGTCACTCTGGAGACAAACTCGGTCAGCGTCTGAGTCATGCGCTCAAACTGGGATTTCGACTCATTCGCCAGAAAACAGAATTCCTGCTTAATTGTAGCATCCTGTGACAGCTCTTCTTTCACCATCATCTCCGCCGTCACAGCTGCAGCCTTGAGGCGCTGGTAACGTCAGCGTCGGGGAGCATATTGAGCAGATTTCTGGATGAGATCAAGGGCAGGAGAGGTGAGTCTTCTCTACATCGGAAGTCAAATCTGGAATGTATTCATGAAACCGGTTGTTGAAGGAACCCACATCTGTCCATATAGAGAAATAAACCAAATGAAAGGCTACTGAAACTGAGAATCAAAGGTTTTCTGTCCTGTTCAGACCATATAAATGAGAGATATCCCATCATAGTTCTCTGTATCATGAAGCTGGATGGACAGACAAGAAGAAACAATCATCTCATCATATTTTTTCCAAGTCCAAACTACTCTTAACATCTAAATCTTGTAACTACAGTGCGCAATCAAGCAGCTACCTAAGACAAACCTTTGCAGAACTGCTTTTAGGTGCTTTTAAAAATGAAAATTGGACTTTAGAAACTTTTCTACTTGATGTTTTTGTACGACTTTTGCACCCTAGTTCTGTTTGACCCATGTG
>OMNN01052447.1:0-10101 GCA_900302755.1 Chromis chromis
CCCAGACTGACAAGAGGTTGAGGTGGGAAAGTGAGAGCGACCGCTTGTCCCAGTAACCACTACTGGGGGCCCTTGAGCAAGGCCCTTAACCCCTGACTGCTCCCCGGGCGCTGCACCACGGCAGCCCACTGCTCCTAGTATGTATAGTTAAGGTTAACTTTGAATAGGATGGGTCAAATGCAGAGAAGGAATTTCCCCAAGGGGATCAATAAAGGTTAGATTATTCCCAGCAGAACATTGCCCAGAGCATTACACTGCCTCCACTGGCTTGCTTCTTCCAATAGTGCATCCTGCTGCCACTACCAAATCTCTGTCAGTCTCCTTGTACATACACACACACATGTATCTTGAGACTATACTACTTACATATTTGTTCTCAAATTTCCTGGCCAGCTCTTCTACCTCCCGTCTCTCCTTGTCATCATCAGCAAAGGGGTCGTTGGGGTCCAGCGGAGGAGTGAGTCCTTTAGGTGCTGTGGAACTCGTAGTCTTTACCTGAGAAAAAAACAAAAAATACATAAATTAAAAAATTGGCAGAGAAATGGAGCAAAGCTTTTCATTTGTTTGCAAAGCTATGAACCTCATTAGTCATGTTTCCTTTATAGGGGGACTCCACTGATTCTGCACATTTAAATCGGGATATTCATTAAAAGTGACATATATAATGTATAATCTCCTCTGTGGCTGTAAATGAGTCTAATTAAAAAGTAACAAAATAGTCCTTGCAATGCAGTCAGGGTTATATGCGACTGGACATAAAAGATTAAGTTTCAGAGAGAGAGTCTGCAGCTCAGCCGGTCAAGTTCATGTCATGCCAGAGTTACAATATTCTGACTTGTAAATAGCCTTCGTGTCAACATCCAAGTTATATTTATGACTAGCAGACTTTAGACTTTCTGAAAGGTCTTAAATATCCAACTTGGCATTTCATTGTGTTCACTGTGGGGGCAGTGGTAGGTCGCAGGTTCGAGCCCCCAGACTGGCAATAGGCTGAGGTGGGAAAGAGAGAGCAACCGCTTGTCCCAGTCACCAGCCACTGTTGGCCCTGAGCAAGGCCCTTAACCCCTGACTGCTCCCCGGGTGCTGCACCACGGCAGCCCACTGCTCCTAGTATGTATAGTTAAGGTTAACTTTGAATAGGGTCAAATGCAGAGAAGGAATTTCCCCAAGGGGATCAATAAAGGTTAGATTGTTATTACATTATTATTATACAACAGGTCTAAAACGCACCAAAATGCGCACACACCTTATGTGATCATATCATGTGATCTGTCACCCAAGGTGATTAAAACCAATGCACAGTATTTAACTCTCACTCAACCAACTCTGGAAACCAAACAACTGTTCTGATCCGTCCTGTTACATGAATGCTTGCAAGTAGTAAACACTGGTATTTTGTCCCCTCCCTTCCATCCATCCCATATTATGTGAACACAGGATTAACCAGAGAGGCAGGGCCCAGTATTTTTGGAGCTTCACTCATACATTTAACTAACCAGGACACATTCTGGATATGTCTGTTTACTGATTTTTTGTGTCCACCGGTTTAGTGGAAAATCAATACAAAAAAAACACAGGATTGCTCCAAAATCAGGATAAATAAAGAATAAATGTTGAGCATAAGAGCAGTAATTATTCACTGGGTCCCTGCTGAGCGCCTTATTAACAAAACATGACCACATTAATAGTGCTAAGTAGCAGCTCAAAGTGTGACATCTGTTCCCCTCACAGCAGCAGCCCTCAACTTACGGCAGGTTGGGCCCCTGTACCGTCATGGTGTCTGCTGTCGGTCCTAACCTGAGAAACAGTTGAGTGGACCAGCTCGCCGTAGTTGAACTCGGAGGAGCCTCGGTCACTCGGCTCGCTCAGCGGGAGGTTAAGGCGGACGGTCGGTTTCTTCTCCTCGGTCTCGGCGTCGCCTCCTTTCGTGTTACCGAACAGACCTCCGCCACCTCCTGACCCCACCGCCGCGACACTTCCACCTCCATCTTTCCCAAAAGTGATGTCGACGACCTCGTCTTCGCGGCGGCGCTTCTTGCTGGACTCCGGCGTCGGCGGCGAGGTGTTGAAGGATGAGATGGTGACGAACGGCACTTTCCTCGGCTCTGCCATTTGACGCTCTCCGTCCGACGAGCGGGCACACAAAACGCGGAGCGCCACGCTCCTCTGAGCCGCCGCTGGCTGGGGAGCTACACTGGAGATGGTCGACAAGTACAGCTAGCTAGTTGCTCTGCTAGTTAGCCTCCTCGGAATGAGTGCTGCAGGCAACACAATGACTTTTATCTCCTCTCCGCCCGGTTTAATCCATATAGTGTAGTCTGCGGCACGGCCCCCGTCGCCTACGAGGGACTTAAACAGAATAAAATCGCAGTTTTGAGTGCTTCCATGAAATTGGTGGTTAGCTACCGCAAGGAGGATTGTGAAGTAGCCATCTTGATCATTATTATCATTATTCAGAGGCTGGGCGTGCGTATGAAAAGAAAGCGGAACCCGGGGAGGAAAGGGAACCGCGTCCGACCAATGGCGGCGCAGAAACACGCCCACCTGACTGACGAGCGCGAATGTACAGGAGATGATGGTAGTGCACGGGCGGGATGTCCGGACCTCAGTGCATCTGCTCTGTTTACTGCAGGGAGACAGGCTATTTTAAGAGCTTTTCTGCGCTGATTTGTAGTGAAATCTGTAAAATGCTAGTTTACTTACCCAGTACTCAAAGCAGAAGTGATCCACACAATGTAGGCTACTTCTTCAAATAATCATTTAAACACAAATTTGGCTATGCAGATGCAAAGACCAGTTGTGAAACTGCTACTTAAATCATTTACTTAATTAAAACTACCAATACAGCAAGTTTATAAGTAAAAGTTCTGCATGAAGCATCCTACTGGAGTCCTGGTTTGGTCCCTCTGACTGATGCACGAGGGGTGATTGATAAGTTTTGAGCCTGACCAAGAAAACAAGACTTGTTAATCAAAATGTTTAGTACTCTGAGAGAGCAACATGTCACAATAGTTTGAGTTCAATTTGGACTCATTGTGTGCATTAATGCATGTACAATACCTGAGTCAAGTAGGGTAGGGTAGGTCATTCAAGCAAAATGAACCAAGTTGGTGACCGTGCTGTGATACAGTAGCTGTCCCAAAAGGACATGTCTCCCAAGGAAATCCATGAAGACATGGTTAACACATTAGGAAATGATGCTCCATCTTATGCCACAGTGAAACGATGGACAGCCAACTCAGTTCATTTTGCTTTTTTAACAAATCTTGTTTTCTTGGTCAGGCTCAAAGCTTATCAATCACCTCTTGTAAATTTATAAGTTTGCAGTACATACCACAGATTTACAGCCCACTTCACTGAATGGACAGGCGCTCTTTGACTTGGCACAGGACTTGCTGTGGTCATTGAACTGAAGATAAAATGGACAAAAGAAAGATAAAGGTTAGTGCACATGAAAGTGGAAGTGAAGTCAGACAGAAACTTACTGGTCAAAAAGAAACTGATGCAGCATTTTCTGAAATCTCCTTTAGGCAAATTTTCACTTTCACTGTTCACTATGTGGAACTTCCAGAAGATTCTAGCTTGTACATTTATTTTAATTCATATGCTCTGTCTGTTATTTGCATTTTGTATAATTTCATGCATTTTATGGGGTTATGGGTATGAAACTGTCAAGCGGTGTAATATAAAGCCACTTAAACCGTCACTTAAATTTATATGGGTAAATGGTTAAAGGGTAAATCTGAGTAACAAACCTTTTCTCTTGGGATTTTTTTCTTGCCACAGTCTTTGCATTGCAAGGGGAACTTCACACAGATCTCATCATGGGCCTTAAAGATAAGACCATAAAGATAAAATAGTATCATGTGTCCATTTATGCAAACACAACCAACAAGTGCTTCACTTTACGTATTCTCTATTGCTCACCTTTATGTCTTTGAAGTTGAATGTCACTTTGCAGTATTTACAGTTGAGGGTTCTTGCCTCGCATTCTCTCTCGTTATGTCTGTCTTTCTCCGTAAGAAGGATGAAGTTTTGGCAGGCCTCGCACTGAATCCGTTCAAATTCACAGCGACCTTCGTGCTGAGCCTAAAAAGAGAGAACAGTTTCACTATTATTATCAAACTGTCTGCCCTTTTCATGCAAAAAAAGGTGTGTCTGGTATTTATTATCTTTGAAAGACGACATTAAAGACTGACAACAGATTGATATGTTGGCAGCTGCATCATTGTTGTATTTGTAAAGGGTATTGCATGTGATTGTATGTTTTGCACAAAAGATGACTGAGTGGCAGTTGTGGTACAGGATGTACTGACAGCTGCTGTGTGCAATAACAGGTGGTTCTTTTGTTTACGCAACCATTTGTTTGATTTATCTCTAACAGATTAAAAAAAAACAGGTGGAAGCTAAAAATACGGTACATTGATCTGATTACACAGCAACAAAACCTGAAAGAAGTTTTATGATTTTGTTATTATCACTATATTTCAAGTGTTTCTTTTCCCTGTAACCCAATACGGAAAATATATTCTAGGGATTAATATTTAACTAATTGTACTATACAATAGGTAAAACATAAATACTATACTAAGAAAGTGAAATAAAAAGAGACTTCCTCAAACATCTGACCGTAAAACAGAAGCGAACAAAAAGTGGAGGTCTTGAAAATGCAGAAATAAACAAAGAAAGAAGAAACAAAAACTGGAAGTGGGAGACTTAATTACTGCAAAAACAGGCTGTTTCTGATTTAGCTGAATAAAGTTTGTTAAACTAAAAAATAAAAAAATCCAACTAAAAATAATATTGAAAATGGCGGGAAACTAAAGCGGCGGAGCCTGATGGGAGGTGGAGTCTATTAACCGGAAAGTTAACTTTCAAAATGACTCCCAACAGCAAGCTGGAGCTGCCGACCAAGAAAACCAGGTAGGCTTGACAGTTTTTCACTTTGACTCACACTTTTCGGACGCGCTGCATCTGAAAATCTTTCACCGAATATGCAAAATAAATATGATTCATCCTTTCCGAGCTTTCTAGTTAGTTCCCTTTCCTCACGACGATGACGCTGAGACGCCACGTGTAGCCTTTTTCTAGCTAACTTCGGCTTTGTTTTGGATGCGGCTAACTGTACAACAGGGCGTTTCTATCGAGGCGGCAATAACTAAGCCAGCAGACCACAGACATTGACACAAACAGGCTGGGCATCTCACAAAGAGAGTAAACATTTACCAGGCACGCCAATAAAATGATAGTGCACTCTGATCCCTTGGCTGTAGCATGCTAGCACATGCTCCTCTACTGAAGGACGTTACATCAGCAAGCAAATGAAAACTGCCATGTAGGCAAAACAACTTGCCGCATCCACCTAGTGTTGCCTTTAAACAGGTATCCTGCTAACACATTTAATTTGAACATTTCCCATGTAAAACATGATCTGTATAAGATTATATGGGCACACAAGAAAGCAAACTCTTTAGTAAAAACGCTTACTTACCAAAAGCGAAGGCATTTACAGTAGAAACAAAAAGTATTTACAGTAGAAACAAAACTGTAGACAGATGAAGCTCATCCAGATACACAAACACTAAAAAAAGCTTTGATGATTCTGACAGGGCTTTTCTGTGACTTTAATCACTATTGTCTGTCTGAAGGACATAGTTCAGACAGTTCTCTGTCTAAACCT
This sequence comes from Chromis chromis, assembly GCA_900302755.1. Classification (NCBI taxonomy): domain Eukaryota; kingdom Metazoa; phylum Chordata; class Actinopteri; family Pomacentridae; genus Chromis; species Chromis chromis. Next base: position 5,681 of record OMNN01052447.1, read on the forward strand.
GTTACTGTTTTATTTCCTCTAACTAGCGTGAAGTCTGCAGTTTATTAAAAGCTCTGTGGTAACCCTCATGCTAACCTTGAGTTAACTGGCCTTTGCTGGTACTTTCCAAAACTGCTGTTGATAACTGAACAAGATAGGGGACTTTCCACCACTTTATGTTTCACTTCCTCTTCCTCTGACTGTTCCACATAAAAGCAACTTATTGTGGAACCATAATCTGAGCCAAGAGCTTCGGGGAAACACATGACCTGGGAATGTGAACTATGTATCAGGATACACTGACACGTAGATTACAAAGAACTGTTTTAGGTCGAGTCACACTTGTATAACACTTGTATGGGACAAACAGTCCAGCAGAGAGCAGTAATGCCCACTTCACAGGAGAAAATGAACTTGATACTTTACCTCGTACTCTTTTATAGATCCTGTCCAATTGCAGCCTTGGTTCAAACACCTGGCTGGCAGGCTTGCAATTTCTCGGCCTGCTGCATTGTCTGGGAATGCCTAGTGGGAGACAAAGAACAAAGAGTTCAGTGAACTCATGCAATAGCAAGCCGAGTGTGGGAGGCATTGTGTGGTGAGGGAAACCCCCGCCAGACTGTGGTCTTATTTTTTCCTTTAAATGGGCCTAAGAGATGGTATTCTGATTACTCCGAAAATAACCATGTTGGGTGAATCATGCACATTTCATGACTTACCTCACTGCTATTTAGAATGGAAATTGGTTCCTCATATATCTCCTCTTGACGGCAGGCTTCACATGGCTTTGGGCCAGAGCTACCAAACAAAACAGGTTTGTGATTTGATAGTAAAAACAGCTGCTCGGCACCAACAGTCAGCAACAATTTCCTGCTGATAGAACAACTGCTGACCAGAGTGGATCACAGCTCAAGTGGATGAATCATTAATCAATGCAAAAGCAGTGAGAGAAGCTTGTAACACTACACAAGTGGAGCAATAAGGAAAATGTATTTGCTTTTGCAAGTTTGAAGACAAATAAATGAATAACACACACACACATACAAACACAAACAAAAAGCATGTGTGTGTCACATGGTGAATTCACATGTACAGACACTTGTGGTTGTCAAATAGCTCACGTGAAATCCTGTTTCACAAGTAATGAAATTCACAAGGTCCAAGCACCCAATCACATGTGAAAACACACATCTCACAATTGCTTTTTGTTGTTGTGCAAATGATAAACAAAATGAGACTCTGCCATGTGCATGTTTTAATGTTTTAGTTTAATGTACTTTTTAGGTTTGATTATATGCACATTTGGTTAAAATGATTTCAGTTTCAGTGAAGTTATAACTCTATCTGTCACATTATGTTTAATGATACTGCCAATGCGTAATTAAACATAATGTGACGCACCAATTAAATTGTAGAAGAATAATCATGCTATAATGAACACCCAGTCAGTCAGAATTTGGAAAAGAAGTGGAAAAGAAAACAATGGAGACCTTTAGAATGAGTCAGCAATGGCCACATCCTTGTGATTCACTGACATCAGTGTTAGAGTCCAGTCATATGAGGGATGAGTCTGCATTTAGTAATTGATCTTGAGTGCAAAAAAACTCCCAGAGGCGAGCAGAGACAAGAGCACAGGATATGCTGAAGCATGTCCAGTAAGAGGGGAAGCATTTAGGAGGGAAGGAGGGGGTTTGCATTTCACACTCTTGTGGGTGGTCTGAGGACCTCCAGTCTACCTGGTGAGCTGCTTGAAGCAGTGAACACAGAAGCGGTGGCCGCACTGAGCCTGGACAGGCTTCCTCAGGACCTGGAGACACTGCTGACATTTGTATTTATTCTCCATGGGCACTGACAGCACACTGAGGGGGATCCCTGGTAAAGAGCTGGTACAGTCCAAAGAGATACGGGCCATTGTTCTCCATCAATCTGGTGCAATATCCTGCGAATGAACACCATACAAAACAATACTTTACTGCTACTGTGCAGTGTGAAACACATCCATCACAAAGCTTGGTGTTTTGCAATGACAGAACCGGTAAATTACTAGCATGCTAAGTCATTTTAAAGATCAGTATGAGCAGCATCCTAAGCCCTTAAGCAAATAATTGCACAGTGAGAATGTAATACTGATTCATTACTGTGAAACTGTGAGACCAGTGGGGATTGGCTGCTCTCAGTCACACCCAGATGATGCTGGCATGTTAACCCTTTAATAATTAATATTCACCAACCTTTCTTTACTAGAAAAGACTTGAAGCACTATATAGTTTGTCATTCCAAATAAAACACTACAATTTTGACTCTGCTTGTATTTGGGTCTTTGAGTGTAAAGGGTTCAAATAATCAATGGTCATAATGCCACATACGCAAATAACACTTGGTTTTACATATTTTAAAATATATTTTACATATTCAAAAATATGTAAAACCACAGTGGAGGCTGTGTGCTACTAAAATGTGAAGAAAGCTTTTCTTGTTCTTGTGCTGTGAACCCAGTTCGTGCAGCATGTTAATGGTTTGCCTTTCCACAACCTTATCGATGAAGAAAATAAGACAAGCATAACATCTTGGGAGGGGTTGCTTTCAGACAAGTCTTGAAACTGATACTGATCTGTACATAGATCTACTGGTGAAAGACATGTCTGATTATTGCTCCAGAATGTAAATATGGTAGATTGGAGGGACAGGGCTGCACGGTGGCTCGGTTGTTAGCACCGTCGCCTCACAGCTAGAAGTTCCCTGTTTCGCGTCCCAGTTAGGATGTTGGGATCTTTCTGTGTGGAGTTTGCATGTTCTCCCTGTGCAGCGTGGGTTTTTACCGGGTACTCCGGCTTCCTCCCACAGTCCAAAAACATGTTGAGGTTAATTGATTATTCTAAATTGTCTGTAGGTGTGAATGAGAGTGTGCTTGGTTGTCTCTATGTGTAGCCCTGTGATGGACTGGCGACCTGTCCAGGGTGACTTCGCCTGAGTCGGCTGGGATAGGCACCAGCCCCCCGGCGACTCTACAGAGGATTAAGCGGTGGATGGATGGATGGAGGGACAGATATAACATTGATGCAAAAGTAGCTTGGCTAACCTCTGTGCTGCCTCAGAAGAAGGAACATGTTGACAGGAAATGCTGTAGCTTGACTTCACACAGATCTGATACAGTTTCCTGCAAACTTGTAAAGACTTCCGAAATCTAACCATCTCGAAGTTTTCTAACTGTTAATTGTGTATCAGTCGAGACTAATACTGCATATCTAGCAAGCTAAAAGTCCAAACAATAGACAACTTACTGAAAAAATTACTGAACTACTGATGGATACAGCACCACCATATGTTCACCTATGTACGATCATTTCATGTGGTAATGACAGATTTAAAAAACGCTCTATCAGACACTAAATATTTGCTCACAGTGAGGTGAGAAATAGGTGGAACATTTACTACCTAAAAAGCAGAATTTATTAAACAGTGTCTTGGCTAATATTCGCACTTTTGCTGCCATCCAGTGGTTGTTGTATGTGTGGTGTCTCATGTTCTACAGGGGTTTCTGACTCATGGGTTTAGTATGCATAAGTCAAAGGTCAACTCTTAAGTAAACGTTGAGCTGCCATAGGATAAGGTATTTTTCTACTCTTTCTAATATGTACCATATGTCCTGTATTCGTTTCACAAAAACAACCCCCCTATCTCAGCCAGCAGAAAAAGTATTTGGGGTGTTGATTCTATCTGGCTTTGAATCCTCACGCAGGCAAACCATGGTGCCTGAGATGCTGAACTTGTTTCAATAAACCTTTATATAAACAAGACAGTATCATCGGATAATTTCTTCACCACCTTCACATCATCGCTACACAATATACTACATATGCTCTTGTGCCACTTTCTAAAAAGCAAGTTATGGTTTTACAATTTTGTCACCCTAAACACTACAGTCTGTCCATGCACCTTTAATTTTAAAGGTTTATTCCACTCAAGTTGTACTTTTTAATGAACAAATTATGATTTTAGACGTCCACACCACTCAAAATACCACTGTCAGCCCAAGTACTTTGAGGTTTAAAGGTTTATTCCACCCAAATAATACTTTCTAACAAGTGAGTTATGGTTTTAAAGGTCCATGCCAAAAGTCCATGCAAAATACCACTTTCTGTCCAAGTAATAATAATAATAATAATCTAACCATTCTTTATCCCCTTGGGGAAATTCCTTTGCTGCATTTGACGCATCCTATTCAAATGTAACCTTAACTATACGATGTGGCCATACCATCTTGTGAATGCCCGATCCCATCAGATCTTGGAAGCTAAGCGAGGTAGGGCCTGGTCAGTACCTGGATGGGAGACTGTGAGGGAACACCAGGAGCCTGGGTGAATGCAGTGTGAGAGTGAGTGGTAGATCGGAAGAGCGTCGTGTAGGGAAAGAGTGTAGATCTCGGTGGTCGCCGTATCATT
>OMNN01052448.1:0-22085 GCA_900302755.1 Chromis chromis
TTCCGTGCTGCTCCCGTCTGAGTACACACAGACGCCTCATGGCCTTATCTCCACCTGATTGCCCCTCTCCAGATCCGTGATGCAGGACAGAAAGCACACACAAACAGCCCTGTACACATTAAAGTTAAACACACACTCACAGCAGTTCCTCTGTATACATTTAAGTAAAATGGGCACTTTAAATTGCCCCGGCTGGGAAAACTTTCACCTGATGCCCGGCTGATTCTGATTTATGACTCCTTTAGTGGTCTCCGCTCAGTTTGCATTTATATCATAACTTACATTGTGAGCTCTCTTGAGCTTAACAAAACAATACAGTAGGTGTTGTGCAGCTTGAGGCACAGTATGCAACGCAAATCTGTCACCAAGTGGATACAGACAACCTTCTAAAACTGTGTTGCATAAAATTGATCAGGTTACAGAAGTGAGACGTTGTGAACTTCAGTGAATCAGCTAAAATATGTTGTCAAAGAAGAACTGTGAAAAATAGGCTAATTAGTTTGGATGTAAATACTCAAAAAAAGAGTTAAAGTTCAGATGATAAAACTGTTTTTGACCTTTGCAGGGAAGGAACAGAAACAAGACTGCACTGTGTATCTGAGCTGGTTGTAGATGTTGTTGATGTAGAGATAATTTGTTTTAAACCACTGATTTTAAGACTTGATTTGATCAAACTGATAAACCACTGAATACCCTGTATTTATTGCATGTCTACATATTATATATGGCTGGATGACAAGCCACATCAGTAATGCACTTTATGAAACTCATCCTTCATTTATACATTTTAGATTTTCAGCCCTTTGACAAACATTAATTCTCTAAGTCACATGTCCCATTGGTACTCTATGATTTCATCAGTTCCTATTTAACTTCCATTCCACTCTGTCCTTCCATTCCTCCATCATGAATAATTTGGTGTGCTGTCTTATCTATCTGCTGCATAGCAGCTGTGGAGCAAGTCTGGCCTCTATTGTTCAGACCAGCTGAATAATGGATGCCCCCCCTGCAACACTAGACCCTGGGTTGAACCGGAGATTAACCAGCAGCGCACCTCCACAGCGGTACACAGGACAGGTAGAGAGGCAGCAGTGGGGGAGGGAGGGAGGAGACGGGTGGAGGTTAGAGAGGTGACTCAGAGCAGCTAGAAGTGGACTTGGATGCAAATACTCTGTAATGTAGGGCTGCTGAATTGAAGAATGATCACACAGTTTGCATAGAAGTCAGCTTTTTTTATACAGATGGTGAGAATCCATCTCTGTGTCTTCATAAAGGTTCTTCATTGAGGCGTCATCTGGAAACTGTAAATGTGTTTTACAGATAAAGCCACTGTCTCATAAGAAGAGGAGATAAGTTTTTGACAGTTTATCTTAAGAATAAAGTGTAATTATCCATATTATTTCAGGCCTGCTTGCTGGTACAAACACATATTTAGTTGCATTTTTTAAGCATCTAATTATATTATTTTATGATTCTGTTCACATTTGTATAAATGAATGTGGCTGACATGAAGAGGCACCTGTCCGTATAAGACAGCACAACTGAGAAGGGCCACGAACTTCAGCATCCAAAACTATGGTAAAGCTAAATGAACGATGATATCTGTATCACCATCAGTATCAGCTGATAAAGGCTTTAAATGAAATATCTACCCATTATGAACATTGACAGGCAGATAATGCCTGTCAGGCTAAAGGTTTCTAGTTGTGTTTGATAACTGGCATGTAAGTTGAAGTAGTTTTTTTTTACTTTGCCTGGTTAAATGACATTTGAAAAGCATTGCATTTTGTTCTGCATCTTCCAGCAGAATGTCACAATAAGAGTACTTATAATAATGTGTTAATTTTCCTTCATGAGAGACCTGATGTTTTCTGTAATCAGGTGGAAAAATATGTGTATGTATCAGCAATCGGCCAAAATGAGTTTTAACATATCAGAATATTGGATAACAGCAAAAATCCAGCATCGTGCATCTCTAGAATGAACATTAAACACAGACTGACCATTACAACCTTTATGAAGCACGTATTTACTGCAGCACTGTTGTATTGGACTGTATTAGTTTTAGCCAAATGTACCTAATAATCTGGTATATGAGTGTAAACTATACACACTTAGGTTGAGGTTTACTGTGTTAAATGTTCACTTTTTGTATGTTGTATCATGTTTAATAGCTTGTACATCACAAGTGATTATTTAATGTGCATCTTCTAAAAAAGATTATATAGACGACAATCTTTCTTATCTCAGTCTGTCCGAGTTTTACATGAGGTTTAGATATCGTATCTGCTTATGATATTACTAGGCAGTGAGCAGAGGTTTGTACCACAAAGCAGGACTTATCTGGGTGACTTTGCTGAGTAAATACTAGAACCCCTTCAAATGTAGTTCATGGACAGATGCTTAATCTGTGTCTTGCTCAGCAAAATTATTCAGATGACTCACTAACCCTTGCAGAAGAAACCCTGAACACCCTTATTGAGTAGCTCTTTTGACACTTGAGCAGGGACTGACTTTGCTTTGAATGTTGAAGATGTGACCTTTCAGTTTTAGGACAGTCTTTTCAGTTTGTGTTGTCCTAGAAACGTCACACATTTGTTTGTGTGTTTTGTATTTCAGGTTGTCAGAAGTGTCTCCGATGGTGCGAGAAGCCTTGGAGACGTCGGCCTCAGTGGAGTATCTGAACACGCTGATGGAGGAGCTCGGTCTGCAGAAGCAGGACCTTCTGAACTTAGTCCAACTGTTTAAATCCCCAACACACTGACTCTCATAGGTATGGATATGTGAATCATAAATATACACTTGGGATCTGCGACTGAGTGCAACATGCATTTTCTGTAGTGTCTGTTTTACACAAATAAACCTGGTTGTAATAAAACCTCTTTATGTGTGTGGCTTTTTACTTTACAAAGATTCCAGTGACAACACATGCTGGTGTAGGATGTGGGAGTGGAGATATTGTGGAGCAGCATTATGTACACAATCTGTGGCGAGATGTGTGCAAATCAGATCCTTGAAGTTTTAGAGCTGTAGGTGTTTAACCTCCAAATAAATCACACCCAGCTTTTCCCAGAGAAAACGCCATGTGGACATGCTGCTGGAGGAGCTGCTGCTGTCATAAAAGTCGCTTTATTTTCCCCCAGACTTCCTTCACATGCGGGTTTATGGCACCCTAATGGCATTTGTTATATGGGTATGTGAGCAATGCTGTTCGTCTGAACATATTTGGTTTGGACCAGGTGGCGCACGCAGCGAAACGTTTTTTTCTCTCTTTAATATCAGTGATATAACTTTGAGCTGTCATGAAGATTGGAGACGTGATTGATGGTGTGCATGGCTTAACACAGCTTCTCGTTTTTTTTTTTACAACATTCAGTCAAATCAGTGGACCGAGGCAGAGGATGATTTAACAAATGTTTTCACATTTTAAAATGCGGTTTAGTGGATGAAAACTTATTCTAATTACTATTTAGCATGAAAATAAATGTAGAAAAACGTGTTAATTCCCAACTGAAAAAAAAGACAACTTGGGTCCTTAAGTTAATGTTTAATCCATAACAAAGTGACTAAACTTAAAAAGCTGCTTCAAATATTCAGCTTTGGAAATTAATGATTTAGTTTTTCATAATAATAATAATAATAATAACAATAATGCGTAAAAACACAATTGATAAATAAACAACCAGAATATCTCAGACTGAATAGCTCAACAGTAGGAAAAAGGTACAACAAACTAAAACATTTGCACAGCCAGAGTACATTCAAAGTGCAGGGTTTCATGTCGAAGCATTCAAGTGCTTATTTCAGTCCGTGCTGCGTCTCCTTGTGTCTCCTCAGGTCCACTTTCCTCTGGAAGCCTTTCCCGCAGAGGTCACAGCCGAAAGGCTTGAAGCCCGTGTGTTTCCTGCTGTGTGTGATGAGGTTGGAGCTCTGACTGAAGGCCTTCCCGCACACCTGGCACTTGTGCGGCTTCTCACCTGCAGCAGGGACAAAATCACACATTTGGAAAAACGTCAGGTCACTTTTACGCACGGCGATGCGTTAAATGGTGAGTCCGTTTTTGTTTGTTTGTCTTTTGTCTTTTTAGTTTAAGAACAGCGTCTCACCTGTGTGGATGAAAGTGTGTTTCTTCATGTCTGACTTCTGGTGGAATCTCTTCCCGCAGTACTGGCACGGATAAGGCCGCGTGTCCGAATGGATGAGCAGGTGCGTGGAGAGCGTGGAGGAGCGCTTGAAGCTTTTGCCGCAGATTTTACAGCTGAAGCTTCTCTCCTGGAAAAGATGCACAAAGTCAGTGTGGAAGGCCTCAAAATATTTGATTCAACAGCAGAAATGCCAGTAACTAAGAAAGGGTTTGGGATGGCATTTTTTAAAATTCATCCAGGAAAGTGGCTCAAATTTAGGCCTTTTAGTTTCAGCAACGTCTATTTTCGAGGCCTGTACCTGCGAGTGCACCGCTCTGTGCTGATCCAAGCTCACTGCGTGTCCGAAGGTTTTCCCACAAATTTCGCACTCAAACGGCCGCGTCCCGCTGTGTGACCGCCGCACATGAACCTCCAGGCCGTGAGGTGTGGAGAACACCTTTGTAAAAACACATAAATTACTCAATTAGCTCAAAATGAAGATTTTTCCCCCCCACAAATGTCGTTTTCAGTAAACATTATGACATATTTAAATTTGAACTATGGTACATGAGTATAATAATTATATTACCAAAAAAATCTGAAAAACCATAAATAATATCATTAATAATGATCTGGAAGTTCAACTTTATTTTGACTTAAAGTAGAAACTCCAGAAAAAACGCACCTTGCAACATTTAATGCACTTGTAGGATCCACTTGACTCGAGGTTGGAGCGGATGAAATCATTTTCAGATTTGATTTCTGCAACGCGGGGCTGCTGCTTTACATCCAGATACAGCCCGTCTCCGTCCCGCATCCTGCAGATCTGGTGGCCCGTTGAAGAGTAATCCTGGTAGCAGCCTCGCTGTGCGTAAAGAGGCTCGGTGCCGCCGTCCTCCGCTCCGTAGATGCTGACGGGAGAGTGAGACTCTCTGCGGGCCTGCAGGTGGTGGTGATAAGGCCCCTGAACCAGATGCCTCAGCTCGGAGCCGGAGTATGTCGACCACGAATAAGGAAAGAGTGGGATGTTGAAGGGGCCGTCCTCCGCTGCTGGAGTGGAGCATTTCTCTGAATCTGGAAATCAATTTGCATTTCGTTTGAGCGATGGTGCATAACTGCAGTTAATGTCCTCTTAAAGTTGGGAAATTTGAAAATTGCGTTAAACCTCTCTAGAAATGACATAACGTGAGTAATAGTGAAATTACAAAACAAAACTAACAAGTCTCCGCGTCATTCTTCATTATTAAATCTTTATCTAAGAAGTTCAAAAACTGGCTAAATATGAAAGTATTTATTCATGTATCACCAACATCTTCTTAAACAAATACCAGCCCAAATATTTGAGCTGAACAGTTTGTGATTAACATTTGGCTCTCCATAATAATAATTAAACCATGACCACTTTATGTAGACATTATTTGAGGCTGAAAATGTTTCAGAGTTTTGAGAAACTAAAACCATTAATTTATTAACATATAAAAACTGTCCTAAACACTTTGCCACTTTTTTTTCGAATAACACACACTTTGCTGAACTTCTGTCTGTATGAGAACAGACCTGGGGAGGAGGAGGGAGACGGGGGTCGCCAGAAATCACAGTCTGAGGATCGGTCACACACGCTGCCTCCGCAGCTCAGCGGGGAGCTGGAGGACAGAGACCCCTCAGACCGCGGCCTGGACCCGGGGGACAGTCTGTCAGCTCCGGCGCTCACATCTTCCTGCGGCTCCAAGTTGGACTCAAACTCCCCTTGAGATTTGTTTTCTGTTGACAGCAGAAAGGAACCATGAAACTCACTTATTCAGACTGAGTGCGCAACAAGTTGTGGATTAGTAACTTGTATTATAATATTAATCATTTCCATCAGGACGACTCGCTCCAATAATCCAACCATTTTCGTGCGTAATTACGCACAAACGAACCCACCTGCGCACACGTGAGCCAGGATGGTGTCCAGCCTGCTGTAGTCATCGTCCAGGTATCGGGGCTGGTGGTAGCTGTGGGCCCGTTTACTCTTCACCAGGAAGGACCTCGGCATGTTGTTCAACTGTCCTGCGCTCCTCACGTCCGAAATCCTCCACTTCGCTGCTCTCCACGCCGCTCTGACTTTATCTCTGGACAGATTGGAACACTATTGGTTGTCAGACGAGACGGCGTTGGGATTTTTGGCAGGCTATTACGCATGCGCAGAGGGGCCGTATCGTTTACCAGGTGTCGCCTGGCAGGTGGCCAAAAACTGGACCACCATGTCCCCCCCTCCCTCGAAGGGGTCTCGGTAGAAATGAGATTGAAGAGGAGATATTATATGTCGGTGTAGCTACTGGGAATGATCAGAATCACGTAAGAGGAAGTCTGCGTGTATGTTTTGGAGGGTACGGTTGGATTTATGATCTAAATTAGTCAGGTTAAGCAGTGTCATGTTTGTCCTGATGTGTTTTCATTATGTGATTATTAAAGGAAAAATCTCAAAAATGACTTCTGAGATTATATATTTTTTTATAATTCCAGTAGGTTTTTCTAGTATGTATTCATTACTAAGTTGAAAAAAGCTGTTAAACATCACAAGAAACTGAAATAAATTCAAACTGAGATTGAATTTGTGCGTAAAGCATCTTCAGATTGAGATTTATAGCACATTTTACGCATAAACCCATAAATTAACTGACAATACTTTAGAAAAATTGCACTTTTTTGAAGTTAAATCTATTATTGGGATATAATGAGACCTAAAACGTGTGTGTTTGTGCAGGCAGAGCAGGCTGTGATGGATAATGACCTATTTGTTTGACTGGTGGTAAAATGATCCTGTTAATGAGACGCGCGCGGCCGCTATGCACAACAGCCTGCTGGTGGGGAGCCCAAGTATCCCTTTACAGTTACACTGCTTCAGCTTACCCGCACTGACTTCAGCCTTATTGTTTTACATCATTAAAACCCCCTCCCGGCCCAACTACACAGACCCAATTAGGCTGTCCACTAAATTAAAAAAAAGAAAGAAAATGCAGGAAAAGATCAGCTGGATAAAGTAAATCACTTTGGGTAAAAAGAAAAGTGTTCAGCAGAAATCTGTCAGGCTCAGAATGCAAATCATTGCCAAGATTTGGGCTCAAGGTCACACAAAAGCAAAGCGGTATCGATTCTGGTGCGATGTGGGAACTGAGTTTGTTTGATGCAGCTGCAGCGAGTTGAGAGGACCTGCAAGCAAAGCGCAGATAGTCGAGACACATGTTCCATACTCACAGTCCGCAGCTACTTTATCCACACTGAGCTCACACAGTGTCCTGATCTGCGTCCACATCTGGTCTGAAAGTCAATAAGCTGCAGACAGAAACCCTCAGCTCCTCTCACTGTCACACTCTGCCTCTCTCTTTCTTCTTCCCCTCCCTCGCACATTAATTTTCACGTTAGTCAGCCAATGACAGTCAAACAAAAACACTGATTCATGCTTTGATAATAAAATAAAAAAGAGTCCACCAGGGCCAAAATCGTCCTTCATTTGCATTGTGCAGAAAATAAATAATTGAATTGATTTCCCTTTGCTATTACAGACTCCTATTCTCCATCAGTCACACCAGATTTGTTCATTTTAACTGTTATATTTAACTTTAGGCCACATTGCAAGTCTGTGATTTGCATCTTTACTCATAGCTCCTATCATTTACTTCCAATAGAAATCAAGACTTCTAAATGATTCACTTGTTGTGATATCCAAAAACTCCAGAAAATTTGTCAACAGTGGAATTTTTTAAGAGCAAATGCACACCTCTCCTCCCTCTGTAGCGAGGAACTTTGTCACGCAGTGTGAGCAAATACACAAAAATGAAAGATTTCACACTTAACCACACAGAAATCCTCAAGTTTATTTAAAAATGCAGACTTTTTACAACTCAGACTCACCGCTCGTGTCTCGCTCATGGTTCCTCATGACAGAAACTCAACCACACGTGTAAAATAAGTGTTTTTGATCACATTATTACCACCCAGACCCTATGTGGACTTCAGCCCTCCACTGACAGCCCTCTGATGAGTGTTACAACCTGCAGAAAGAGAAAGAGACAGACAGTCGTGTGACAACATTCAAACTCAGAGTTTACGCACTGACTCAGAACAGGAAACCAAGTGCAGAGCCGAGAAGACGCTATCAGTGCTGCCACAGCCTCCTCTCCCCCCCCTCCCTCCTCCCCTGCTCACCCCTCTTCCCCCACAGGCCTTGATTCTCGCTCTTTTTTACTCTTTACAGCGATGTGATTGAAAATAGAAGCCCGTTTGCAGTGATCACAGGCAGATGAGAGACAAGGGGGGGATTTACTTGTATCTTTGCTTTTCACAGCAGCAGCAGTGTTCTACTTTGTCAAAGGTGCGGATCAGAGTCGCACAGGGTTAAATAAAAACTTGCTGCTGGTGAGCCATGAGGTTATTTTCTCAAGCTGAACCCTCGAAGCACCTTTTGGCCCCTGCGACGATAGAGAGAGACTGTGGGGGGACTCCTCGTAGTTTTAAATAAACCTGAGGCTGCAGCTTTCATACCACATGCATGTGAATGTTTACAAAGAGGTGCACAGCAGCTTGTTGTCTTGATTTTTCTTTTGCTCTGTGCGTCTCAGTTTAAAGCAAAACTAATGGCTAAAGAGCAGCCCGGTGAATTAGCTCACTGATTTTACAAAGTTGAGCTCGAATGCATGTAAGTGCATTGGATTTATCATGACATCTCCACTGAGAGAGAACATGTTATCATCCATCCATTATCTATACAATGCTTTATCCTCTGTGGGGTCGCAGGAGCATATGTTATTTCTTCCTTAAAAAGTTATTAACTACATCTTCAGTTCCACTTTCCTGCACTTTTGTTGCTTAAGACTTAAGAGGAAAATTAAACCAGCACTCTCTTTTTTCAGAAGGCTGATTTTACTAAAATGTGCACCGATAAAAAGAGAATTGTTGGACCAAATTAAAAGAATAACTTCAACTGGTAACATGCAACTGGATCAAGCTGATCCAAATGAGGCTAACAAGTAAAATTAATGCCACTGGTTTAAGTTAGATGCACTTAAGTGCTTTGATTGCTCTCAAATGCAACTTAATTGCATTTTTTATCTGCAATACCATACATGTGCAATTGTCTTCCAGGTGTGCAATATGTTGTTGGTGCTAGTTTTTATTTCTATTTTATTTTTGATCTGTGTGTTTTTCACTGTACTGTTGTGCTGTCGGCGTTGTATCTATCTATCTGTCTGTCTGTCTGTCTGTCTGTCTGTCTGTCTGTCTGTCTGTCTGTCTGTCTGTCTGTCTGTCTGTCTGTCTGTCTGTCTGTCTGTCTATCTATCTATCTATCTATCTATCTATCTATCTATCTATCTATCTATCTATCTATCTATCTATCTATCTATCTATAAGTAAAGTCAATGAGAAGTTTCCCATTCTTCCAACTTAAGTATTTGGTTTTGCAAATATGTAAAATGTTAAACATGATTTTGTTAATAAACGTCTTCTGTAATTCTACTAAAAGAAAATGGCTGCTGCGGAACATTTTGAGGATGCTTCACCTAATTTTTACTCTTTCACTGTAATTCTAACACCAGTTTAAAGGTGTAAACTGTAATTTAAACCCAGTAGAATCCACAAAACTAAACTGTCGTCACCAAAGCAGAAACATAAGTGAGATTTAGTTTCAAACTTTACTTCAACTACAGCCTTAAATACACGTTTCTACTTGCAGTGGATTCATGCCATTATAACCTACTGTGGCTCAACTGACTTTCCCTGGTTTGTGTCCCTGTTTAGTCCCGGCACTCAGCCTGAGCGTTCACCTCTCCACCTCCTCGCTGCTGTGGCATCTCAATGAAAACCACATCATGCTATCTCATCCCCTCACAGGTTCCTCTGGCTCTAGAGCTCTAACCACAGCTCTGCGCCCCCCCTTCTCTTTCTTTATAAACTCTCTCCATTCTTTTCCCCTCCAGCTAGACAATCTGATTTCGGTCGCCTTTCCTCGGTTTCAACTGCATGTAGCCTCAAAACCACCCTTCTCGTTCTTCCTCGGGAGTGGCCGGTCGACTCTCATCAGCTGGCCTCCACCTGCAGCCACCAGATAGGGACGGAGTGTGAACACAATGAATGATTTACCGTACGCTGGTGCTGCTGCCGACCTCAAGACAGTTCTTCTTTCACACAGGAGGTCTGCAAACGTCTCGTTTTTTCTCGCCCGCTCTCGCTGCCGATCCCGTAGCTGCAGGGGAGTTACTGTAAACTGATTGATTTATTCAAAGAACTTACTTCCAAGGGTGAATATTGTGATTTAACCGCCGCATGACCCTAAAACTTTCTCCCAGGGTTTAAAAAAAACACCTGAAGAGTGGATTTATGCTGTAAACACCCCACAAATCACCTCCGTCATCCATCACTGTGATCAGCAGCTCCCCTTGTTTGCAGCAATTACAAGCGTTTCTGGTTGTAAATTTCTCCCCAAATACCAAGAATATCATCGGGGACGTCGGTGTGTGTGTGAGGAAAGCTGCTCGGTGTTTCCTGGTCATTGTGTCTGTTTGCATGTGTGGGGAGGTGAGGCGACCATTTGAAAGGTCAGAGGTCAACAGGCCTAAATAAACTTTTAGTTCATTTGTGTTTCTGTGTGTGTGTTTATTTCCTTTCTTGGATGTTTTTAATCACTGCTAATAGCTTTTAATTTGATTTCCACAGAAGAAATGTACACATAGCATGCAATTTCTAATGCAAAAGTGTTTCCTTGCCTTCATAAATGTCACCAAACACCTTTTTTGCATGACTACAGGAGTCAGATTCGTTTAACTGACGCTCTAAAGTATGCTGTCTGTCACTTTGATCTCTTTTCACGAAGGCAACACCTCTCTATCTGTACATGTGGTGTTAAACAGAAGAAAAATTAAGCCTGAAACTTCATCTCAACAGCATCTCTGCAGTTCCTGATATATTCTGTCGGGCGTTAAAGTTAGCGGAGCTCGATTTAGTTTTCAGCAGAACTGATTTGACTGAACGCTTTGTGTTTCGCATGCTTGACTGTTCGCCGCAGCGTGTCATCCAGTTTATCCATATTATTCTAACCCTAAAAACCGATTAGGGCAAGTTAATGATGCGTTTACATGCTGCAGATTTCACTACACCAGTTTATCTTTATGGACTTTAAGGGGATATGTATTTTTAGTGCTGCAATTGCTGCTGATCTTCACTGTGTTTCTGTAGGCAAATGAAAATGAATGCAATCGTTAGTGACAAAACAGGCAGGAAAGACAAGAGTGTGTTGCATGACTTCTTATCTGTGGTGTGCCTGCGAGCACATTTGTTGATGTGTGACTTTGTTCTAGTCACTTCTAGTCCACTGTAACCGCAAAGTCATCTTCTTTTAATTCTAGTTTGGGACTTTCAGGATGAAAACATGACTCGGCAGAACACAAGACGTCTGCATTTCCACCGGTACTCGACCCAAAAAGCAAAAACATCCAAATTCCAGAGCCTCAGAAATACCAGCGGACAAATGATCCCCCCTTCATCCGCCCACCACACCCTCCGTCCCCAGTGTGAGCCCTTATTAACCACTGAACGCCTCTGCCCAGCAATGACTGGACAATTGCTTCTCTGAATTGTGAAATCAGTTCTGCAGAAAACACAGCTTGAGCAGCGACGAGGAGGCCGTCCGCCAGAGTGACTGTGACTTTTCTTATCTAACACTGAGAACATCTGTGTCGAGAATGACATTGGAGGATATTATCTATCTCGCTTGAACACAAAAGCAGAAGATCCTGGTTCCTTTTTTCAGCAGCTGTCATAGAGTTAACAGAAAGACTGAACTGCTGGTTCATCATCGTTAAAAAGGATTTCTTTATTTCTGAAGCAAAAACTGTCAGATTGTTTACCGTTATATGTATTATGGCCCAAGACCATGAACTGTAATGCACTTAAAATGTGCTGGTGAAACAAAAATCACATCACCAACACAATAAACTCTTTTCCAATACATTTAACTCAACTACACTAAAGTTTTCTGTTTACCTGCAACAGTTAGCAACAGTTTTGACAACTGATTAATTATCCAAGTCATTTAAAATTCAAAATTTACCTTCATCAGCATCTCAAATGTGAATATTTGCTAGTTTGTGCAGTTTTTTATTATTATAGTAAAATCTACAGATTGGGGTTTTTGGCAGCTTTGTCACACATAAAACATAATAACAGAATAATAATGGGCCTTTTTTCTACTATTCTCTGACATTTTCTACACTAAACAATCAGTGGATAATGAAAGACAATATTGTGCGATCTACTGATAATAAATAGTTGAAGACTTAAAGTTCCCCTGTGAAGAAATAATGCTCCAGGTTTACCCAAGGTTTCATTTGTGGTAAATACATGACACGCAAAAATAAGTATTCTCAATATAAACTAAAATAATTGAGGTGTTCAAGCTACCTTTTTGCAGATTCCTACAGCACAGCTACAGGCCACAACATGGACAAACCCTCAAGATGATATTCTTCTTCAGTGGTAAAATATCTGGGATTAATCCAGTTATTTAGCCCCAAATGATGTATAGAGTAAACCTGGGTTTTTGGGGTCACTGGGGTCTAATCCAGCCCTGGGATAAAATCACTTTTTTCCCTTCACACAGATGAACAAGGCAGAAGTTTTGTTGATTTTCTGTAAATTCTCAGTCTGTTCCTGATTGTTTGGACTCTTGTCTGTGTTCTTGATGTGTCTGAATACTTTCCGTTCATGTTGGTGAACTGTGGCCCTCTGAGTGACTCAATATTAATCACAGCAGTGTTTCATGGGCGGGTCTGCAGCAGCACCAGTCTGCTGATTGGGAAAAGGAGGATCCACAGTGTGAGATGTTACTTTTACTGTTCTTGTTACTCATGTCACTCTTACTAACTACTGATGTCCACCTACTTGGGATGTTGCTGTCAGCATTTGTCAGCTTGAACTTACTCTGTGATTTAGTTATTAGAAATAGTGATGTATGACTGAGAAATTATAGCTGCTGTTGTCACTGTTATACCATATAACCTAATAATAATCTAACCTTTATTGATCCTCTTGGGGAAATTCTCTGCATTTGACCCATCCTATTCAAAGTTAACCTTAACTACTAGGAGCAGTGGGCTGCCACGGTGCAGTGCCCAGGGAGCAGTCAGGGGTTAAGGGCCTTGCTCAAGGGCCCACAGTGGTGGTGACTGGGACAAGTGGTCGCTCTCACTTTCACAACTCAACCTCTTGCCAGTCTGGGGACTCGAACCGGCGACCCACCGGTTACAAGTTCGCTTCACAAACCATTAGACCACAATGCCGTATCCAATGCTAACACTGTATGACTCTGTTCTATATTTAAGCACATGTTCATATTTCTGTGGATGACTCTTAGTTAAACATCAGTTTGATCTTCTTGCTCTGACATTACTATTGTGTGTCTACACTGTAAAAAAATAAAAAAGCAAATAAGGGTGCCAAAAAAAATGGTGAAATACTGTAACATTCAAAATTAATAAAAACTGTGAAAATAATGGTCACACATATAAAAATTAGTTACTATTTGTAAAAATACATTATTTAGCTTGTGTATTAGTCCGACATATTAAATGAATATTTTGTCTCTGATTTTAATAGTGATTATCTGTAATTTTTCTTTCCAATTACAGCAAATATCTGTAAAATAGATTTAAATACAGGATAAATACTGTTATTTTATAGTAAAATCTTGTAAAAGAAGGAATTACCATTTATAAAATTACAGATTTTTGATGTGGACATTATTTACAATTTTGGCCTGTTATTTGTTAGAAGAAGAAGAAGAAGAAGAAGAAGAAACCTTTATTTGTCACGAATACATTTTTACAGCATTGTGAAATGTTGTTTTCGCATATCCCAGTTGGGGTCAGAGTGCAGGGTCAGCCATGGTACGGCGCCTCTGGAGCAAGAAGGGTTAAGGGCCTTGCTCAAGGGCCCAACAATGGCCGCATTGGGGGTTCAATCCTCTGACCTTCTGATCCATAGTCCAGAGACGTAACCGTTGCGCCACTTCTGCCCCCACCACCACTGCCCCCCACTGTTATTGTTGTTGTTGTTTACGATTAATGTATAAATAAAAACTCTTAGTGGTTATTATTTGTAATTTCACAAACCAGGACAAATCTATAAAATAACTGTAAATAGTTTTGAAGTGTAAGTGATTTTTTTTTTTTTTAAAACAACAACATATGGAGCTTGTTTTTCTCCAGGACAAGAATTACTTTTTATACACAATTTTGGATTGTAGGAGATTATCAGTAAAATATATATATTTTTTAATATTCCAGTCATGAAAAGCTGTATTCAGCTTTCTATCATATTGTATATAGCAAAACATTTTCTTAGTTGTGATTGATTAAAAACGGCAGTGGTGGCCTAGTGGTTTGTGAAGCGAACCTGTAACCGGTTGGTCGCTGGTTCGAGTCCCCGGACTGGCAAGAGGTTGAGGTGGGGAAGTGAGAGTGACCGCTTGTCCCAGTCACCACCACTGTGGGCCCTTGAGCAAGGCCCTTAACCCCTGACTGCTCCCCAGGCGCTGCACCGCGGCAGCCCACTGCTCCTAGTATGTAATTAAGGTTATCTTTGAATAGAATGGATCAATGCAGAGAAGGAATTTCCCCAAGGGGATCAATAAAGGTTAGATTATAAATCAAATTTCACCTTTTCTGAGCCCTTTTGCATTTATCTACAAAAAAGAAAAAAAAAGATCAGACATTGGAAACAGCAAAGAAAATAAACAAGACAAAAGTGAAAGATTCACATTCACATATCCGGAAACTGATCTAACAGTTACATAGGTGACAGAGTAATGAGGTTAAACAAAGGACAAACAGAGATACTGTTCAGGATGACGAGCTGCCAAGTCAGACCAAAATCTGCCACAGATTCTGATTCACTTTTCAAATATCATGACCTTCTCAGGATTTAAAATCCACCCCAGCGTCAGAGATTTCATCATGCAGACCATTCCAGCTAAAATCATCAGCATTTTGTTGTGTAGCTCGATTTCACAACATGCACGGATGATGCATCGATAAATGTGGCGTCACAGACACACAGAGAAAGTGTTCACAGCCAACAGGCCTCGGCAGCGCTGTGTGTGTGAGGGAACATTTCAAGCATTATGTTTTCTTTTATTGGATTACTGCTAATTGATCCCCTTTAGAGCCCCTCTGTGCTCATTGATTAAACCCCTAAATAATAATAATTAATATATATATATATTTTTTTTTACATTTTAAATTATTTAATAGTGCTTTAATTGTCAATATTGAATTAGTCTTGTCAATTATATAATTAATAGTATTGCAGGGTCTTAACCCTAATGTCTATTTAAACAAAAAAAAAATACTATTTAAGTAGTTAGGTTTTAACCATAATACTTAAATTCATCAGGTGATTTTGCATAATTAATAATATTGTAGGGTCTTGAACTTAATTTAACTTGTTAAGTAAATTTGTGATGTCAATTTTATTTCTCCAGCAGAAAAGACTTTGGCCAAAAGGCTGTTGTTTGAAATGTAATATGTAACAAACAGTGACCCAACTTGACTTAACTACTGACAATGGACTTGACTTCTGGGTTTCTGCTTTTGCTTTGCCTGTCAAAGTATTTAGTAAACTCTTTTTTTTTTTTTTTTAAGAAGTGGTATATAAATAAAGTTCCAAGCAGGGAACATTCCTTGAAGGTTCCTTGAAGGCTCCCTGACAATAATTTTGTTAAACCTTCAGGAAACCCTCTGAGCGTTTCACAAAATAACTTTCTGGGCAATTCAATCGAAGGCAACTGGATAATATGTCAGTAATATGAGTCCAGTTGCCTTCGATTGAATTGCTCAGAGTGACTATGACCTGGATGAATGAGAACATTCACAGACACAAAATAACTTATTTTGTGAAAGCTGTAGGGAACTTTTTCTATATATTTCAGTGGAACAGCGTGAGTTGTCTGGCCTTGAGTATGGGGCAAGGCTACCATAACCCCGAGACTGTAGGTTCAGGGAACATTCTGTGAATATTAGGAGACTGTTCCACAAACATCAAGACAGTAAGTCTAGAGAACGTTCCAAAAACATTCCTCAAAGCATTTTTTTTTTCTCGAAAGTGACATTCGGTTAATGTCAATTTGTAAGCATTGAAAAACAAAAGTGAAAATAAAAATTCAGACAAATAGTTTCAATGCAAAACAATTCAAAGTTAGAAATTCAACAGCTATGAGTCTGAAAGGTGCTATCTGAATTACCCTTATTATCACTGTAATTATTCTCTGATGGACAGCACCTGGTTCATCAAAGTTCACACAATAACTCATCACTTGCATATATTTATTTATAACTGTCATTTTAAACCAGATGTCTGACTAAGGGTTGCATCTTGAGTGCAGCCTGCAGACTGTGAGGTTGCTGCCCTCTGTCGGTGTAGCTGCAGTTCTCCTCCAGGCCTCCAGGGGGCGCTGTCTGCTGCCGGTCTGCTCTATTTAGCAGCAACGTCCGGCTTCCGTACATCCGGAGACCGCTTCAGAGTCCAGAAGGAAGAGGAGCCAAATCACCCGAAAATGGTGAGTAACTTATATTCATATCCATCCATATGAGAACAGTCCGGGGGTACAGAGACGTGTTAGGTGGTTGAGGGTGTTTCCGGCGCTCAGAGCGGCAGATGGAGCTGGATGTCCGGCTGCTCCGGTGCCGGTGAGCCGCTCCGTTCCAGCGTGGCGGTTCATGGCGGATGAAACCTCAGCTGACCTCCTGGAAAAACTGCCAGCAGTTAATAAAAAGACCCTTTACGTGACGCTGTGGACACATTGAAGCCTAATACTGATCATATTGTCAGAGATGTGTGTTGTTATGCTGTAGCTAACACTGTAACATGTCTTGTCTTGATTTTTCTCTCAGGGTTTCGTCAAAGTGGTGAAGAACAAGGCCTACTTCAAGAGATATGAGGTCAAATTCAGGAGAAGGAGAGGTAAATATGTTAACACTCACTGTACACAGGCTGTAATAACTGAGCCACTAAGTTAAAGCTAGGCCTGTGTGATCCAGCTGAAAAATCTGTTAATCAAGAAAATGTGCAATTTCAGTTGATAGTGATAATTATTGATAACACTTATGAGCATATTTTTTATTCATAAACCAGGCAGACTAAGGTTTAATATGAATTTAACCACCTTATTTTGAATTAACTGCTGCCACCTATTTATCAAGCTACACAGACAATAATCGTAATGTTGACACAAAAGTAAAAACTGCACACCTATACTTGAGTATAAATAAAGATAAAAGAATGATCTCCCCTTGGTGCGCAATAAATAGAAAAGGCAAGGAAAAACCTTGAAGTACACAGAGTGTCAGCAGCGTTCATTGTCCACGTGGCTGCCCTGGACCAGCCCTGAGAAAAACTGTTGGGGTGCGTCATTTAGGTGGAAATAGTTGGAGACACAGGGCGGTGGGTGTTTGTTTTTTTTGACTGCAAAGGCCACTACTGGCCACAGCCTCCATCAGGAGATGCCTTTGGGTGTAGATGGAAACAGTGAAAGGCCCAGGTGGACACAGACTAGCACGCCTTGGGAGACCTGCACAGAACCCATAGGGAGAGTGACAATGGGCAGGAAGGGGCTCATTATTAAAGCATAGGACTGTCTGTTTATGAGCAGGGAGGGAGCACGCTTCGTACAACCAAACATTGCATTTTTGTACTGTGTTTTCATGATGGTTTAATAATGTTCACCTTTTGTCTGTTTTTCACTGCACTTTATATGTTCAGCATTACCTACCTCAGTACATAAGAACAGATCTTAACTTTTCTACATCATAAATATTGCTCATGCTTCTATTTTTTCAATGCAGTTTTTCTGTAAATAACCTTTTTGCACTGTTCTAGTATATTCATATACGTTACCTTCGTATGTATGAATAGAAGTGTTGAGTGTATTTTCTAAATAGTTTAATCATGGCTCTTGGTAGAAACACAGCAAATGTAGAGTTTCATTGCACTGATAACTTGTTTATTGCTGCCTATGACAGTAAAGCTGTTGAATCCTTTTAATCCTAACTGTCAAACAATCTAACAGATTTCTTGTTGTTAGAAGTGTCGCTGGTACAAAACCCAGGCCCTGTAAATCCTGATTACATTTTATTAACGACTGGTTTCGAATCTTCTCAGAGGGGAAAACTGACTTCTTCGCCCGCAAGCGCCTGGTTGTGCAGGACAAGAACAAGTACAACACTCCCAAGTACCGAATGATCGTCAGGTTCTCCAACAGGGACATCTGCTGCCAGGTCAGTGTCTTAAACACTCGGTTAAACTCATGTGGTCACGTGTTTAAAAGGCCCTGACTTACCCTCTTCTTGTCTTTTTGTGTGTTCCAGATCGCCTATGCAAAGATTGAAGGAGACCAGATCGTGTGTGCTGCTTACTCCCATGAGCTGCCCAAATATGGGATCGCTGTCGGCCTCACAAACTACGCTGCGGCCTACTGCACAGGGCTGCTGCTGGCTCGCCGGGTAAACACTCACACACCAACGGTTGCAGATGTCAGCAGACAGCATGTGATAGTGAGGTTTATGAAAAAGTAACGTACTGTGTGTCGTCTCTCCTTAGCTGCTGCAAAAGTTTGGCATGGACCAGGTGTATGAGGGCCAAGTGGAGGTGACCGGAGACGAGTTCAACGTAGAAAGCGTGGACGGACAGCCGAGTGCCTTCACCTGTTACCTGGACGCAGGTCTGGCCAGAACCACTACAGGAAACAAGGTGTTTGGAGCGCTGAAGGGGGCAGTCGATGGAGGACTGGCAATTCCTCACAGGTCAGTATGATATAAGAGTAGTAGTAGTAGTTTGAGGTCATTTTGCAACTTAATCTCTGCACCAAATGAGTGAAGAAACGAGACCAAATCACAAATCTTCCAACCAAAGTCTGAAATGAATTTTTGATCATTGAATCCTACAGTCTTCCTGTCTTGCAAGTGGTAACATCTTGCATCTTTCAGACATTTTTAACTGCGTAATGGCAGCATTAATGTATGTACGGCACGTCATTGACTAGTTTCCAGCCAGCTCTTGTGTTTGCTGGTTCCTCTCTGCTTCTTGATGATGATACAAAGCATGCTGAGCAAAATGTAGTTGGTCCTTCATTTGCATTAGCTGATGTTTACTGTCCTTTTCAAGACGGGGCTGAGAGAAGCGAGACGAACCAAAGCAAACCTCCTTCATTGTGTAACAGTGTGGGTGTTTTAACAGAGTACTGAAAGAACATGACCACAAGGAGCCTGATGTGTTCGGAGATGCTGTATTGCCTGACTCACTCTCTTAACCTTTCTTGTTTCTAGTCTAAAACGTTTCCCCGGCTACGACACAGAGAGCAAAGAGTTCGACGCTGATGTGCATCGGAAACACATCATGGGCATGAATGTGGCCGACTACATGTCTTACCTGATGGAGGAGGACGAGGACGCCTACAAGAAACAGTTCTCGCGCTTCATCAAGAGCGGCGTCACGCCAGACACGGTAAGATCAGGGCTCCACACGCGCAAAAGTGAATGACATAGTGTATGACACCTTCAGACAGCTACAGTATCATCAGACTCTATCATCCAATCTATTGGTCATTTGTTTCATATAAACTTCTTGTAATTGATGGTGAGCAAATATTTATAAATTCTGCTGAAAACTTTGCATTAGCAAAGTTTGTTCAGACTCGCAATCATAGTTAGTGTCCTGTCCAGTACTGAACCTGATAATAAACTCAACAACGCCGTGTTGACAGTCTTACCAAACCCTTTTTAAACTCAATTAAGGAACCTACAAAGAAGGCTGTGTTGTCTAGTAGTCATACTTTTAAAAAAGGTCTTTGATTTTAGTGTCCTACACATCAGACATGTAAGACCTGCATCATGTGGTAATGTTGTAATCAAAAACATCTTGGAACAGAGTTGCTTATTGTCAGGATATAGCTGTATCAAAATGCATCAACAGTCAAAATATAACAAATGTTCTATTTTTGCATTTCTATTTTAACCTCAGCAGTAACTTCATAGTTGTAGTCTTTGATGTTGTGGACAAAACCAACATGTTCGAAAGGATTTTTCCTTCATAGAGGATTTTTTTTGTGCGCACACAAGAGGTTTTAGCCAGCACAGAAGGAAAATTACCAGCCTCAAAATGATAAAACATTGAGAATTAAAATAACAATTTCAAATTTTAACCTTTTTTTTTTTTTTAATTAGGATTTAATACATTTGCATACATTTCTGTCAAGTAAGTTAACACAGACTCAATGCCTTACTATACGTGGACCAGTCATGTTTAGTGTTGTCTACTCACCTGCCAAAAGCTCATTCTGAGCAAGGATAGACTCTGTTGGAGTTTAGAATTAAAAAGTTGCATCACAGTTGCACCATTTGTCCACCAGAGAGCACTGATAAGTTTTTTTTTTGAAATTGTAAAATGTTTGGTTCATTACATATCTTGTGCAGTTCTTTAACAAAATGTTAATATCATGTCATTATTTATCAGTCATCATCTATATGACGGTTGTAGGAATGAAGACTCATAACTGTTTGACCTTGTTGCCCGGTGGTCAGATTAATCCCAGATGTCTCCCCTGAGGCTTCACCATTAGGGCCTTTTTACACAAACCTAACTAGATGGCTCAAATCCAAATCACAATTTAAAACAATGCCGTAAGCAAAAACTGCGACTTGGGATATATGTGATGCAGTACGGCTGACCTGGTTTGTGAACTTTCATGTCAGTGGTTTTACAAATCCCTTCACACTTTTGATCGTATCTCTTGTGGTAATGTTTCATCATGTGGTTTAAATCTATTCCATAGTGAATGCTAAAGTAAAGCTTGACTAAAGTTATATCTCAAATCAAATAGAAACTGCAGTATCTGTCAGAAAAAGCATTATTTCCTCCCTCAAATCCTTCAACTCTTGGCCACAACCTCATAAAAAAGACAAATGCTGATTGCAAAGTTCTTAGATATCGCACAGGGACCAAAATTCTAAACTTAAATCTAGTGGTGCTCCGATTGATCGGCACCGATAATTATCGGCCGATCTCGGTGGAAAAGTATCTGATCGGTGATAACCGATCACTGCCTTTCATTGCCGATCACAAAAACCGATCACCTGTAGTAGCTCATACTTTGCACTGCACACAGAGCCGCTGCAGGCTGCAGTGTCCCCCTACACTTTCCTTCACACTGCGCAGGCGTGCGGCGGCGAACACCAACAACAAACTAGTGATGGGAAATGTTGCTCTTTGTGGCCAGTTCTTACAATTGGAGCGGAGCGTGACGGAGCGGATCATGACAGCGGAGTTGCTCCGCTACGTCCATGGCGGCATGCTAGAGCCTCTGCAGCTCGCTGTGCAGCGCGCTAAGCAGCGACTATTAGACTGTTAGAATATCAATATTACGTCAATGCTACAACATCAGCGGTGTACTAGACCCTCAGTGGCATGCTGGAGCCTCCGCAGCACGCTCCGCAACTACCGGTGACGCTCCGCAACTACCGGTGACGCTCCGCAACTACCAGTGACGCATGGCTGCAACCGGTGGCGCACGGCAGGGTGGGGACTCTCGCGACTATTCCAATGTCAAAATTACTATTCAAATACCACCACAGTGAAGGAATATTCGATTATTAGGGTCCAGCCCTAGTTGTGAGATATATTGGCTTTTATTTATTTGATTTTCTGCACGATTTATCCTGTTGAGAGCCTTAATGTTTTCAATCTGTTAAGATTGTGTTACTGATAGCAGGTCAATTTAAGTGTTTTTCAGTTGTAACAACAAGGTAACAACATGCTTTTGTCTAAATTAAGGTGATTTTAGGATTCCTTTTTTCCAAATTATGTAGCTAGTGGCACTCATAACTAAATAAATTTTTTTTTTTACAGTCAATCCATGTGATCGGTATCGGTGATCGG
>OMNN01052449.1:0-14141 GCA_900302755.1 Chromis chromis
TGTGGGGAACAACTGTAATGCATAAACAATTAGCTACTAACAGTGGTTGCATTCAAGGTTTTCTCTCTGGGTTATTTTAGGGAAAGGAATGAAACTAAAATGTGTTTGGAGTTGTTGAACAGCCACAAGGGAAGGCAGAGTGAAAAGCCAGCCATTACAGACAAGTGGGATATACACGATATCATTTAAAAATAGAGATAAAGAGGCACATTCTCCGACAATCTCTTCAGGGAGACATTGGTAGTTTTGTATCAAACTGTGTACATGAAAAGTGCCACAACAGTTGCTGAGTAACAAATGAAAAAAGAAAGCTAGAAAGAAAAGTACAATGTCTGGCTCCTCTCTCACTTCAACAGGCCAAATGATGGCATGAATGGGTGTGAATGTTGGGTTGCCAGTTTCGGAAAGTTGCAGATAAATCTCAAGGGACTTAGCAGAAGCCAGTGAAATGTCCTCAAATGTGACTAAACTTTGACTGTGAGTTGTTTTCTTTGTGCATTTCTAAATCCTGTCATCCCCGCTATCTAATCCCCAGGATTCATAGCAGCTGACATCAAAGGAACCGGCTCATGGACTCAGCTCTACCTAATTACAGACTACCACGAGAATGGATCTTTATACGACTACCTCAAGTCCAACACCTTAGACGTCAAGGCTCTGCTGAAACTGGCTTATTCCTCCATATCGGGCCTCTGTCACCTGCACACCGCCATCTATGGCACGCAGGGCAAACCGGCCATTGCACACAGAGACCTGAAGAGTAAAAACATTCTGGTGAAAAAGAACGGATCCTGCTGTATTGCAGATCTGGGGCTGGCTGTCAAGTTTAACAGGTACAACATACATTCTGGACTTCTGAACCCAGTTTAGTGGCATCTTGGACATTTCCTTAATAATGCAGAAATTTTTCCTCTATGCTTCAGCGACACCAATGAAGTCGACATCCCAACTAACCTCCGTGTTGGTACGAAGCGTTACATGCCACCTGAAGTGTTGGACGAGACCCTGAACAGGAGTGACGTCCAGTCTTTCATAATGGCCGACATGTACAGTTTTGGCCTTATTGTCTGGGAGATGGCTCGACGCTGCATCTCTGGAGGTCAGGAAAAAACAGTGTTTTTATCTTAACTTAAACATTATCTGTGTAAGTCATTAAGAATTACTGATTCCTAGGTGTTTGTGCTGCAGGCATTGTGGAGGAGTACCAGCTGCCCTATCATGACCTTGTGCCCACCGATCCTTCCTATGAGGACATGAAAGAAGTGGTGTGCATTAAGAAACAAAGACCTTCATTTGCTAATCGCTGGAGCAGTGACGAGGTATGAGGTTACATGTTTTTGACTCCTTTGTTTGACCTCCTTCTAACAATGCATATACACCAATCAGCTCAGCATTATGACCAGTGATCATATCGGTACTATGTGGTGTTCTGCTGGAAAACCTTGGATTTTGGCATCCGTGTTGATGAGACACCCAAATAAACATTGTCCCAGAACAAGCACACTCCCTCATGCAAAATGTCACTGGCCTACCCCCGCAGGAAAATGCACTCCACCACATGGCAAAAACATCGAACAATCAGGAACATCTTGAGGAACATGACAATGGCCCAAGATGTTGATTTGACCTCCAAACTTCCTAGACTCCATTCTGATCAAGCATCAACAAGATGCAGTGGAACAAGTTGCATTGACAGAGGCCCCACTGGACAACCTAGAGTAGTCAAAGGATCCACTGCCAACATCCTGGTGCCAGACCCCATAGGACACCCTGAGAGGTCCTCTGGTCCATGCCCAATGGTTCAGAGCATTTCTGACTACATAAGGGGGACCAACACAATATTAGGCAGGTGGTCATAATGTTATGCCTGATCGGTGTATATTTTTTAAAAACAACACAATTTCAGGAATGGCTTTATTAATGGTTACATTTTTCTGATTGGTAAACTTTTTTGGTGCCCTTCATAATACGCATACACATATTCACTATTTACTAGTTGCTTATTAGCATGCATATTAGTAGCATATTGGCTCTTTATCAGTCATTATAAAGCACTAATCATTGTATTACTCTGCATGACTATATTATACAACTACTAGGCCATTAGCTAGGAGACTTTCCCTCACAAACCTCCTAATTGATGCTTATTGATTGTAAGTAAGTACGTTGTTGTACATGAATTACAATATAAATGTGCTTTGATCAGAATTAGGACATGATTGACGGGAAACCCTCTAGTTAATGGTCAAGTAGTTATAGAAAAGTCATGCAGAAAAAGGCATTAATAATTGTTTCACGATGACAAATAAAAAATGTACTACTTATAAGCATGCTAATAAGCAACTACTAAATGGTGAATATGTGTATGTTATTAGACAGTGTTACCATTTTCCTTTATCTACAGAACAACTGGCTTTTTGGAAAGTGAGTGAGACATGAATCATGGGTTTCTCGCATATTCCCACATAATTAAAAGCCCTCAGGTCTCCATTTTTGAGTGTTAGCAAGTTCTTGATAAATTGATCAATCTCTCTCTGCATATATATCTTTATGATCCCAAACACATTTTGAAATAGCCTATGATTAATTATTAATCATTAATAGATTCATTTGTCACAAGTTTTAAAAAAAAAAAGTTGTTGTATTCTTATGTATATGGACATGTGTGTGTTTAGTGTCTACGGCAGATGGGGAAACTGATGTCGGAGTGCTGGGCTCATAACCCGGCATGTCGCCTCACAGCCCTGAGGGTGAAGAAGACCCTGGCGAAGATGTTAGAGTCCCAAGATATCAAACTGTGACAGAGAGTCAAGAGAGATGCTCTCATCACCCACAGACTTGTCATTGCCACTGGCACAGGCCGCTCACACTGGCCAACAGAAGAAAAGGGAAAAAAAGAGGCTGTGAATGATAGAACAAAGGAAACTGACGAGGAGGATGAGTGACAGAGATAATGGTCACCGTGGAGCCAGAAAAATGAGGAGCAAAAGATTTATTATGATGTCAGGGGAGATCTGCCCTTCTACTGTCTGAGCCGCCTCTGACTCAGTGTTCAGGTTGTGCTTTCTGTGAAAGCTGAGAGTTCATCGGGTCCAGACTGTCCAGGTGAAGGACCCTCGCAGGAGAGGACTAAAATCCCTCTGATCAGTTTGAAACAGAGGAAGCTCCTGCTTTGCTCTTCTGAAGCCATATAGCAGCAGTTTGCGGGCAGTCTTTTGTACTGTCACAGCTGCCTTTGTGTGTGTGTGTTTGTTTATTTGTGAATCCGTCACTGCATGCTGTGGTATTACAGCAGATTGTTATCAAGAGTTCAGTGTCAGCTCCATGATGAATGATGATTGTCATCCATCCAAAGAAATGTCTAATTCATGCCCATTGACCTCATTGTCAAAGACATATTATAATAATAATTATTATTATTACAGAACAACAACAGACTATATTAAAAACATCTCCCGCAGAAACAGGCAGGATATATTGTTTTTTCTATTGAGTTTTCTCTATATTATTTCTCAGTATGTTTTGTTTTAATATTAAAAATAAGACCTCTGGTTAAAACTATAATTCAGGCCTCACAGAGCAGCGGCCTTCTTCTCCCTCATTCATTCATTTGTACAAAGTCGATCTGAAATCTATTATTAAGTATTGCCTTGCTGGATGTTAAAATGTTTCTGATCTGTGTACAGAATACGTCCCGTCCACTCTACCACTACGGCACATGCCTTATTTAATCTGTACATATGTGATTAATGACAGTGTACGAGTGGATCTGGATAACATTCCTCAATAAAAACAAATACACGTCTTGAATGTTCCGTCTGTTGCACGATTGGCGTCACAGAATCTCACAGTTCAAACCATTTTCAATGTTGCATATAAATATAATTTATTATTAGTCTTAAAAATTCTTTCTTACACTTTGTACAGTAACTCGACGGATGAAATGCAAGCAGTTGCGAGGAACATCATGAGTGCCAGAAAAACAGACGGGCTACATTCTCACTATACACAATAATAATCATGAAGCTGAAGAACACGAGGGAATGCGAAGGCTAGCCCACTGAGAATGTAAAGATTGTTTCAAAAAGGATGCAGAGTTTGCATAGACGGCTTTACGAAAACTGGGACAACTGCCATTAAAAAAAGAAATCATCGAAAAAAACAATCAAGAACTCTCAAACAAGTGCTGCTGCATCAAAGGAATGTTGCGTTTACAGCTATCACTAATTTTTATGCACAGAGTCAGTGTCATCATTATATTAATGGCTTCTGTCATTAATGTACAAACATCAAAGTCTGAGTTAAAGTCTCCGCTATCCTCCAAAAGCACAGATGAATGTTAGTTGTGAACACGTGAAATGACACAATATTTAGATGATCACCTTCTGTATTAAATTGAACCTCAAACATCGTATGTCAATTATTTGGTAAAAAGCAGTCGTTTTTCACTTGCATTGGTCCTACAAAAATAGACTTGTTCGATTCCCCTTCGTCCTCTCCACTCTGCCTGGTGTCTCTAGTGTAAATGACATCTTCTTGAACATACATACAAATAATCAGTCATGGAGTTCACTTGATCACTCTCTGATTAGTGGGGATAGACTGGTGTAATTAGCCAAATGATCTGGTAAAAAATGAAAAAAACATGCAAAACAAAACCCCAATAAAATAAAGAAAAATCACCAATTCAACTCTTAAAAAATACTTTAAAGGCTTAAAAAATCGTGTAAAAGAAGCGCACATAATCGCAAAAATCAATAATTATACATAACATGACTAAAACGTATTAATAGTAGTTACAACAGCGACACTAAAACTGTAAAATGATTACGTCATTGATTTCCTTCTGTACTCGTACATGTGGCTGACAGGGTGAGATGTTACAGCACCAGGTGTCCACCAGGTGGTGCTATCATACAGTCAAACAATGAAAGAAGAAACAAAAAATGAGAAGACACTGCAAAGTATTCAATAACAGGCAGCATAAAATACAAAAAAACCAAACAAGATATGTATAAATAGGCATATTATTAAATACTATGTTATCACAGAACACACACTGATTCGGAGAGGGAGAGGCGCTTCCTCTGATCCAAGTCTTCCCTCCTTTGATCCTTTGACCTCTGATAGTGTGTTGCTAACTCTTGTATATTACGAGGGCATCATCTCACATCCGCTCAGTCCATACAAATAACTGGAAAGCTGTTTCCAGGGAAACGAGAGCCAAAAATATCAAGTCGTTGTACCAGAGAGAGAGAAAGAGGAACAGCCAGAGAAATGACTGGCAGAGATTCCTGTTTACTCTCCAAGTTTTTTACACCCTTTGTTGCCAATGTTTAACTGGGTCATGGCAGCGCAGACCTTGCCGTTTCCTATCTTCTTACTTCTTTTGAATGTACACTCAGGCAGGCGCTTGTGTACGTGCGTTTGTCATTGAGACGCCACATGACTGACTCTCCTGTTTTCGGGGTGTCCCCATCCCTTTATTTTTCTTTTTTTTTTTCCTGTCTGGAATGTCACACTCCCTGGTGGGCAGATGTCAGTGCTCAGTCACAGCGGGAACAAGGCTGTCATGGCGTCCCATCTCCTCCAGCACCTGGGCGAGGCGACTCAGGTTGCCATCGGGAAAATGCTGGGCCTCCCACAGGTCTAGGATCACTCCTGTCGGACTGGATTTGGTGGCAAAGTAGTTGAGATACCTAAAGGAAAAGGGGGGGGAAAGTCAGGTAAATGGAGAAAAAAGGGTGTATTTGAATTAAAACACTCTCCACCATCTGAATAGGTGTCTTTAAACTCTCTTCTTACATTTGTTTAGCCCCTTTCAGACATGGGACATGGAACGTTGCTGGGTTATTTAATCCGTTAAAGTGACGCCATTCACACACAAGTCGCTTATCCGTTAACGTTCCTCAAGGTTGCATTCACACAGACCACCCACACTGCCGGAGAGCACACGCGATATTTGTCATTCACGCGAGACTAGTCAATAC
The DNA here is from genome assembly GCA_900302755.1 of Chromis chromis. Classification (NCBI taxonomy): domain Eukaryota; kingdom Metazoa; phylum Chordata; class Actinopteri; family Pomacentridae; genus Chromis; species Chromis chromis. The sequence continues at coordinate 5,991 of OMNN01052449.1, forward strand.
ATCAATGTATAAAACATAATGATGCAATAACAGACTAAAACTAAACCGATAGCAGCTGATCAAAATGTTCAAACAACTAGGGTGCACATTCACACATGATTGAAATAGTTGTTTTTTTCACTTAGACAATAACATTCTCAGGAAAATTTAAATGATGTGCATCCTTTCCTTTGTTTTGAAATAGACTTCCTCAAAAATTAAGAAAAAAATCTCTGAAGAATCTAATTAATATACGGTTAAGAGAAATCTTGTGAGAAAATCTAAATGAGCCGATTATTACCTTAGCTAGTAAAAATAGGGGGAAAAATCAACGCGTTTGTGCTACAAGTTACATTCTGAAAATTCTGTCTTTACACAAATGCATTTTTTAATACCCCCTTGTCACCTAGTTTTGGATACTCAAAATAAACCTCCATAAATTTCCAGATTTATTATTTGAAAAAAAAACAAAAAAAACAGTGAGCTCTGCACACACTATTGTGCAGTATGTATCATCAGAGAAGCTGTGAGTGAGAGGTGGCTCCTTCCTTCCCGCCGCACTCTGTCAGTGGTCTCGTCAATCTGCAGCTGCTGCCTGTGATAAGGCTGCCCCGCTGAGCTGGGACCTTAAAAATGGACGCACACTGTACCTCCATCACACACACAACACTATCAAAGACACATGGGTGCCGTTTTGAAAAGAGGAGCGCCGTTCTATCTTCGTCTCTCTTTCTCTCTTTCTCTCTCTCTCTCTCTCTCTCTCTCTCTCTCTCCGTCTGTCTCACTTCACTCCAGCTCAATTAATCTCAATTCAGCTGATGCTTATCAAACTGAGTCACATTCCCAGAGAACAATCGCAATCAAATTAAAAATAGATTAGTTATCTGCAATTTTATTCCGATCTTGATGTGTTCGTCTAATGAAAAAAACATATTTGGCAGTTAAAATTGCACATCAGAGGCTTTTTTTTGGGTGCATTTTTATTGACTTCATTTAACCAGCTAGACAAAAAAAAGAAAGAAAAAAAGCAAAGCCTGGAGACAGCAGCCTGTTTCCGTGGCCAGACTGTTATCACCAAAGACCTAAACGTGAGTCACCGTCTCGCTGCTTTTCTCTCTTGGACTGCCCTGCTCGTCTACCCACCTGTCGAGGTTGAGTTTGTGGGCCAACATCCTCCAGTCGTTTCCTCTGGTCTGTGGCGCATCCAGGCTGCCGCACAACTTCTGTCGAATGGAAACGGGGATGCGAAAGGCGTTCGGCCCCACCAGCGTCGTGATGTTGCTGGCAGGGTCCAGCAGAGACGTGTCGATGCTCTGGGAATCCTGAAAAACAGAGAACGAAAGGGGATTGAAGAAAACACTACAGTTGTGGCATTTTTGTTTATCAGGCTGCAGGCCCAAATGGACATAATTTAACATCTCGCAAGATGAAACATAATGCGGTTCAAATGGATTCGTAGCACAGAAATGTTCTTTTTCTGGGTCCCATTAAAAATCCTTTCATTGCCATCCATTTACGGATGCAAGCTGAGTGATTTTCAAATGTATCGCATCTAGAGAATTAAGTGCTGGAGGTCTGGCTACAGAAACAAGATCAAGACCCAAAGACAAATGAAGCAAGGCCAGGCAGGGACACAGCTCAGCACTGCATGTTCTGTAATTCATCTCATTACTGAGCACAAAGCCCAGTGCTCCTCCATCCCTCAAGCTCTATTCTCCTGGCCAGATGGCCTTTGTAAAGCAAGTACAGCATGACTGGAGGGTGATTATGCCCCCTCTGCTCTTCTCTTGTCTGTATCGGCCTGTCATAAGCAAGACTATATAAAGGCAGCAGGGTTGAGACTCCCCTGTCTTCCACCCTGCCGGTTTTCGTGAACACTGCAGAAAGTGGGTACAAGGAAATGGAGGAGAAGTTGAATCCATTCAAGCGTCTCACGAACAAGGCAGAGGAGGAAAGACAACACTGGTCTGAATGCAAAATTCATTTGGAAACAGAGTTTTAAAGTGATCTTTAAAGATTTCAGTACAATTGTGATGCATATGAACACCACACAAGGCAGTTTACAGATTAAATGAAAGGCTATATTTAACTGAGCACCAACCCCTACCTCTGACAGTGTAGTGTCCAGCTGAAAAATCTGTCCTTCTCCCTCCACTTGGCGCACACATATCTTACAGGCCAGGTCCACGGTGCTGGCAGAGAATCGCTCCAGGGTGAAGCAACAGTGGAGGTTCCTCTGTGAACCATCCCATACTTGCTGAAAGGAAAGCTCCTGCAGAGATGTGAGGAGGGTTAGAGTCAGATGTCAGAAACCCCGTGTCACTGCTTGAAAAAAAAGAATGCACGAGCAGTTTACCTGGTACTTGGCTAGTAGTTTGCTCTTCCACAACGTGTGGGGGACATCATGGATGGAAAGTCTCAGGTTGTGGGTGCTGTCTTTAAAGCTGAGAGTCTTTGGTTCGTCCAACAATTTCCCACCCATCTGCTTCTCCATCTGTAAGACCTCCTGAATACACAAAGACACACTTTATTAGTAAAGAGACAACACCACTAGCCCTGCTTTTGTGCTGCTACAGTATAAACCGTTGATGTATTCCTTCTGCAGCAGCAGCTTCCTGCTAATGCTCCAATGGAAATTCAAAAATCTTTTTTTTTTTTTTACAGGATATTCAATCGCATTCATCCTCAAGGCTTTATGAACTTGAATCTAGACCTGCCAATCTGAAACCAACTTCAATGTCCTTGCAGCAGGATCACTATCACTTCTCATTACCCATTCCCAAACTTAATAACTGTGTGCAATATCCCCCTCGGTACAATAATCCTTCCTTATCTTTCCTCCATGTAGGTGCGTGCAGGTATTAAACAGAATTGAGGTGATGAGACAACAGCGGAGTCGGGGGATAAACGTGGCTTATTTTGTGTTGGTGCAGCAGCTACGTCTTTCGAGGAAGCGCCGGCGCTATTCAAATGCGAGCGCTCGTCTCCCCTTATTGTGACACGACAACACAAAGATTTCTCATTGTGCCTCCCACACCTCATCTGCCGGCTATGCCTACGCACAAACAATTCCGTCAAAATGAAAAAAAACTCGCAACTATCTTGAATGCTTGCAAACACATCTAATTTCGGCTATGTAACCTTTTCCGCAAATATAAAGGCGACGACAACCGGCTGCGCGTTTATACCTTGAGTGCGTCCTGTGTGTCGTCCAGGCAGTAGACTCTGATGTGATACTCCATGCCGGGGCAGGTGACGGGGCCGAAGATGGCGAGTTTGAGGCGCTTGATGGTGGCAGCACTGAGAGATTGGCCCACAAGGCAGTAGGTGCCCAGCGTCTCCGTCAGGATGTGGCAAGCCTCGTCGTCCATCTGGATGTAGCACGGTGTGGTGAAGTTCTCTTCTCCTACCACCACCACATCCTAGAGAGTGGTCAGGAAAGAAAGAAGTGTGAGAGATAATAAGCGAAATAAAGAGACAGAAATTACCAAGGGATTTGTTAGAACTTTGTTACATCTTCTAGTAGTGTTTGCAGTTTAAAGAGAAAAGAGGAAAAAAAATCTAAAGTTGGCATGATTAAAAGCACTTCAAATTAGACTCATTCGCTATATCTTTTCATTTCCTGGCAAATGAGGTCAAAGTATACTAATACTGGAGAGAAAAAAATCAGAGTTCACTGCTGCCTTCTCTCTCTGAGGCCCATTATCAAACTCATGTTCTTTCACATGCTTTCACATGTTCTTTTCCATTCCTAGAAATGGGACTATTTATTATAAAGCACTAAAAATGATTCTGTATTCTCAACATCAGAAAGAGAAAGTTTAGTTACATTTTTTTTGTTTACTTTGTGAGTCTTTTGAATATCCTAATTTTTTTGTCAGAAAAATCAAATAGGGAAGCAAATTTTAAACAATCTTTAAAACGATAGTTGGACACATTAACAAGCAATAATCAATGAATTGTTAAAATGAATGAAATACAGTGTTTCCATATGATGATATAGCCATTTTAAACCACAGACACTTACTGTTTGCCGCAAGATCAGCTCTGTTAATTTAGAAATTTCAAGAACGGATGTGAAAACCAGGTAGTTTAAACTACTTATTCTGTAACAATTAGCACTTGATTTAGCGCAACAACTTCCAAGTGACTGGTTCAAAACATTTCCCATTTCCTATGCACCATGTGGTTGCAGGAATACTCCTCAAACTAAGCCGGACGAGCTCATCATCTTGGTGCTGACGCGAATCCATTTACCACCACATAAGTCTTTGTCATGGTGGCCCTTTGCTAACTAAACTCCGACAATGCTCTACGTTTGCCAACACAAAACTGCCTCTTTCAAGGGCCTCCTTGCGTTGCTACAGTATGAAACACAGCAAACGAGCTGCAGTTTTCTATCCCATTAAACGGTACGAGACTCCACCTGGTGGCACAACCAGGTACTACAGCTAATGTACAATTTCTGACATGGATGTCCCTAATCTTCCTTTGTGATCTTATCAGTTAACGTATTTTTAATCAGTTAATTTATCAATGGCAATCAAAATTAATAATTAGCATCCTTAATGCCAAGTGCTATAAAACAAAAAAAAATCCCTACAGAATGTTTCCTAATTTGCATGTTTTGAAACTAAGCAGAAGATTTTAGTTTCGATGACAGGGTGATTATTTATGAAAAAACATTTTACTAAAAATCCTTTAAGATTCCTCTCTGGTTACTACTTAAACCCTGAAAAACACATTAAGTTGTTTGTAATTATTACATCAGACAGATCCTTAATCACATATTCTACATTCTACCGGTGGACGGGAAATTAACATCTAATTTTTGTTGACGTCCTTCCGATCCAGCTGACACTAAATTCAGTTAAATTTCATCTTAATGAGAAAAGTACAATTCGGGTCATGGTCTTTGTGCAAAAAGCTGTGCCCTTTAAAAATTACACTCGGTGTGTGTGCACTACTAATGTGTGACACCGTCTGACACTCTGCCATTGTGCATGCAGGATAATGAAAGAGTGAGTATCCGGACCATTCGTAGTTGACCCCAGTAATAGCACTAATGCGGGGACATATTTCTCCTTCATTAAGACTGTGTGATCTGAGGAGGCTTATGCGACCCTCTCTCTCTCTCTCTCTCTCTATCTTTTAGCCTCTCTTCATCTCTCTTGATCTCCCTTGCTCTTCCCCTCTGTCTCTCCGTCATTCCCTCTCTAATCCAAACACTCCTGTGAGCAGCACACTGGTATTAATTCAGCCTATTATGAGAGACAGAAGAGGAATTACAGCATTTTATTGTGAGCTAGGCCGTTTAACAGCAGTATTATGGCTGATCATTAGACTCTTTAACTGCTCCTGTGGGATGGCACTGGGGCTCCTTATTGGGGGATAATTGGAGCACACAGTGGAAAAGTAGGCTTCTGCTTCATACATGTGTGTGCAAGCGAAAAACAATCAAACATGCAAACACAGAGGAGATAATTTATTCACAGGCTGCATTCATCAGAGTTTTTCTGTTCTTTTTTTTTTTTTTTTGGAGGCGTGGGAGGATTTTTGTCGCAGAGTTACCGAAGCAGAAAGCCCCACATGTTCCTCATTATATGACCCGCTGTCTTCATCATCATCACAACACCATGTTTCCTCAATGACACCGTGTGAATGTGTGTGTATGTGTGTGTGCGTGTCCCGACGGGGGAGGGGGTGCGGCATCCTGGAAGCCAACAGAACTGATTATTCTCAATATAAATATCCGTGAATTACTTCTTTACAGGGGCTCATCTCTGCCGTTTCTACCGCGGTGACGAACACACGCTTTGACAGAGCATGTCATATAAAGCAATATTTCACTCCTGCAGCATGGAGGCCGGCCTCAGCGGGGAAAGAAACTCATATAAAGGAAGCCGCCGTCACCTTGCATATTACCATCTCCACTTCATGACGGGTCAGAGATGTAATCAATAGTTATTTCTTCCTTAAAAATACTCGGTTTACGCTGAAGCTTTATTGGATGCCCCCAAGTAATTCATCAATGTCACAAAGGCATGTGAGGCCAGTTGGGCAGTTTTCCCTGCTCCATAAGTCATGTCATCACATCAGCAGGGGAGACTGTGCAAAGATGGAAGATGAAAATTATGTTATTCAAGCCAATATTTAATGATGAGCTGACAGAGGGCCATATATTGGATATAGACTGATGCTAGGCAGTTAGATTTACCCTTCCGGAGAGTATCTCCCCTTTTTTTGATTCTTATCAATTTAGGCAATAAGCCAATATAGACTAAAGTCCTGCTCAGTGCTTTTCATTCTGCTGGGCATCTTCCCCTTTAATAAAGATCTGAGCACCCCGTTTGTGAGAGTTCATTAAAAACCACATGGAAGCAACACTTAACCCAAAATATTTCTCTTGACAGGTGAGGAAAAATGAGGTTTGTCATCTGAGGTGGATAGATAGATATTTTTGGGAGTAAGGATGACCACTGGAGCTGGAGTTTACCTCTAACAAGCAGCTTTTGTGATGTGGGTGGAAGCATTGGCTCTCTTCAAATGATCTCTTGGTAATTGGACAGTTTTAGTGTCTGTGTGTGTGTGTGAGCTTTGGTGTGTGTGTGTGTGTGGCAAAGATAGTGAAAGGGAGGAAGGAAAGGGGATAGAGGCTAAAACTTTCACACTGCTGCCTTTAGCAACCCAGCTTATCATCAGCACTGGTAATCATGGAGCCTGCAAGCACAGGGCTTCCAAAAACACTGCGTACATGCACGTTCACACACACACAAATAAAAATGTGCCGCTATTATGGTACAATAAAATAATCAGGGTGAAAAAACAGTCCCAGCCCGCTTCCTGCTATCAGAGGTTTACTATTTCAGCACCTGGTTGCAACAGGGGTTTCCTCTGAGTGCCGAGCTGCACAAACAAAGCAGGGAAAGTTGATCCCTTTCACCTCCTCCGTGATATCTATTGTCCCGAGCCATATCATCATTTTGTTTCTCACAAAAGCTTTCCCCTCTGGTCTTTGCTCGACGCTGACTAGAATTTTCAACCAACCAAATGTATTATGGATCAACTAGCAGATAAATTCCATCTGTGGATGTTATTTTAGGTTGGTTTTTAGGTTTAGGTAACACTTTTTAATGTTTCATGTGACTGTCAAAAAGCACATTTTCCGACTTGGACACGTTACAAACTGCCGTAGCACAGTTTTCGCCATGAATTCCACATCTCACCTCCCACTGGTTCTGCTGCGACTGGCTCTTGAGCTGGATCAACCAATCCTGTTGGCCGTCACACACAGCACAGTGGTGCATGGTGATGATGACGGGCCGAGTCAACAGGGCCCCGGGGGGCCCGCAGCTCACCACAGGGCTCAGCACTGTTTGGCCATCATCCACCAAGGGCCTGGAGGTGCACAGGGAATAGGACACACGCTGCTTAGTGACAATGTGACAGCAATGTATGGGTGACATGGCGGAGCTGACGGGGGTAAACATAGCTGTGGGGCGTTCATGTGGCAGGCGGCGCTGCTGCGTACCTCATGTTGTCCTTCCTCTGGACGGTCACATACATTTCATACACTCTGCCCTGAGGAATGGCCCCGGCTGGAATTAGCAGACTCACCCCTGGGGAGCAGAAAGAGATACGAATAAACAGGCATATATATACAAATAAATACCTCACGTAGACCAGAGGAGTCTTTACAGCTATTTCTGCTTTCAATGCCTGCCGTGATTGTGCTAATAGATTTGAGATGAGAGTACAGAGAGTGACACCAAAGCAATATAGAGAAGGAATCTCAGCTGCATAAATGGTTCTTAATGTTGATGGATCTTACTTTTAGATATAAAAGTAAAATATTAGAGCATTTTACATGTAACCAGCGTATCTTAATGCAGCACTGAACAACTTAAGAGCAGCTGAAGCCCCGGCGAAAAGTTATTTTTCTCAGAGAAATACAGTAATAATAGCAGTGCCCTTCAGTCCCACATATAAAAACTATGGCACTTTACTGCCTTCTCCTATGGCATCAGGAAATGATGTGGCATTTCATTTCTAAAATCAATGATCTCTCTACTCTTCATAGCATTCCCATATTGCTGCACCCAGCATGATTTACATTTTTCCATCTCAGATTGATTTGATATGATGTCCTGTCCAATGTGTTTTTTAAGGAAC